>LPNX010771525.1:21529-199687 GCA_001517045.1 Pseudotsuga menziesii
CGGCAATACTATACAATGGACTCCCACACCCTAAAAAAGGAGAAACATCGGCATGGGCACCAAATGCAAATAAGGCGCTAACTAGGGTACCCATGTAAGGTGAGGCTCTACCACTCATATCATGCCACTTCTATAGCAACAAGAAGGTTCCGTGACATAATAGAGTGGGTTCATGCCTAAGGTTAAGATAGATTGGTCATAAGGCAATGCAAAATGCAAACGGAGGTGATCCTAACCTATATGCCAGTATAAACATTATACCTGTGAGCGGCACGACCGGTTTCTGGTCACAAAAGAGGCATCCAACAGACAACTTCAGACCCAAGGAAGACCCAACCACACTCACAACCCACCCAGCAACTTCCCACAACATCAAACTCACCAAAAGGGAGGATGCACGCTACTGTATAAAAAACAGCTGCGTATGTACGCGAATTTTAACCAAAAATCCGCATACACAGAGAAGGCAGTGGTAAAAAGTAGGTCAAGGCCAAACCAATAAAGGGGAGTGTCAATGGACAAACATACTATAAAATGCAACTCAGAAACAAGGAGAAACAAAGGGCAGGTCAATAATATCCAAAACAGACCCAGGCAGTGCCAGACTCTCTTCCCCTCTTCAATGTACCAATGGTTCCTTATATAGCTTCACAAGGGATAATGAAGGGTCGAATCCGAGCGATCTCAAGGTATATGGAAGGCCAAGAGTCATATGAGTCGGATCCAAGTCAAGGAACGCTCCAAAAGGATTTGGATTATGCACACATCCCGATGTACACGACTATAGGGGGAAAACCCGCGTATGTACGCGGTTATCGGGTAAAAAGCTGCGTATATCATTGTTTATATAGTTTTGGGGATGATAAATGATACATCAAAGGATAAAATGTGGTCCAAAGGGGCTAATGAGTCTGCAGCGGGACAGGGGAAGGCCATACAAAGTGTGATTCACCTAGTGGGGTGAAAATCGCTATAACACGACTTTAACCAGTGTGGGACTTTAACCAGAGGTTCAAAGTCCTACTGGACCAAGTCAGTTTCACCATTAGCCCTGCACAGCATAAGGAATGGTTTATTACAGCATTGTTACCACATATAAGAGCCCCACTCATGCAACAGAAGATTGCTGACCAGCAGAAAGCTCTGGAAATCGCAATGAAGCTTGAGACCGCCCCTGTCGAAGATAATTCTGGTATCGTTCAAATCCAAGCGCAATTGGCTACGATGGCTCTGGAGCTTCGCGATATGAAGAAAGGAAAAACCGGTCACGAAGAGGTTTGGTGTATGCAATGTCGGACTGAAGGTCACGACAAGGACCGCTGCCCTCTGGTAAGAAATTACCTGAATACTGGTGCGCCAAACCCATTTCCACCGCAAGTTCTATATTGTGTGCTCTGCAAGACAACCGGTCAGCATCGACCTGAGGACTGCTACCTCCTGCAAAGGTATGGAAAAGGACCTAAGAACCCCTACTGTAACTTCTGTAAGTCTGTAGGGCATAATGAAGATGAGTGTCGCACCTATGATGCCTACCGGGTACACAATGAGGGCTCGAGTAACGATGGCTATGGTTACTGAGGTGGTGCCTCCGGTAGGGGCGCCTTTGGAGGTCGTGGTGGTCTGGGAGGATGAGGCAGAGGCCAGTTGGTGTGTTACAACTGTAACCAGGCTGGGCATTTAGCTAGGGATTGTCGGAACCCCACCACGACATGTCGGTATTTCCGTGCAGTCGATCATGTGATTGAGCAGTTCCCCTAGCTGATAGCCAAGATTTAGGCATGAAATAGTACCCCTCCCTAGAACGTCCAGCTGATTTCCGTCGAACCAAGACCTGCCGCAGCCATCAATGTTTTTACCCGGAGTAGAGCCACGACGTACATGCAGAATACGGTGAAACGGCCTGATGAGGGTTGGGTTCATAAGGCTCCTGAGAAAATCCCAACATTTGATGTTGCACGGGAAAAAGAGACATTTATGGAAATCAAGAAAGATTTTGCTTGCCCTAGCGCATCAGTCGCACCTACGCAACCATCTCAACTGCCGTTGCAGTCCCATGAAGCTTACCTGGATAATGTAAGTACACTGTCCTCCTTCTTGCAGAGTTTTATTAAGCTCTTAAGAAATCAAGATGCTTTGAATGAGCTGCAGCAAGTCATTGCTTCCTGCAAACCTCAGCAAAGCCATGGTCGGGACAAAACTGTTCGTAGAGTCCGACGAACTGGCAGGGAAATGAGATTGAATGCTCAGATAGGAGAGTATGATATGACTGATGTCATTCTGGATTTAGGATCAGAAATCAATATTCTAACCAAGCAAACTTGGGAGCAAATGGGGAAACCTTCCCTTGCTTGGTCTCCCACACAGTTGAGGTTAGCCAACTAGCAGAAGATTGTGCCCCTAGGATGATTCTCTAATGTCCCAGTAGATCTTGATGGAGTCTGTACTATAGCAGACTTCAAAGTTATTGAACTCATTGATGAGAGTAATCCTTATCCCGCCTTGTTAGGGATCGAATGGGCTATGGAAAATGCTACAGTCATTAACTTTAAGGAGATACGGATGACCTTTGAAGGGAATGAATTGAGAGTCATCGTACCCCTAGACCTGTCACAAGGAGAAAGGTATATAGAACCACTACGAGCTGCAGATCAGGACGACTTGGAGGACATCTATAATATCACTGCGAAGGAAGAAGATGATGAGGGTCCCCCTACCGAAGGTTGGGAGTCTGGTAGCTCCGTTATGACGGAATTTGAGGATGACTTAGAAAGTTGGCAGAATTGACTGTATGAGCTCAATGGACATAGATGTGCCAGGATTACCAAGTCCCTTAGGTGGCTCGGCGCATAGCCAAATCCTCTACCTGTTTTTTATGGTTCGACAGACCCCGAATAGTTTATTGTACAATTCTCAAGCCAGATACCTGAGTCACAGAAAATGGAGGCTCTAGAGTCAGCATTCAGAGCTACAGCAGCTAGATGGTGGACCAGCCACAAGAAATACATTCCTAGTTGGGAAATGTGTCAGAGGTTCCTCCACCTGCAATTTTTGGATCAGCTCTAGGAGGTGCGAAGCACGTTTGATGGAAATCATAGCCCCCAGGAACATTTAGTGCAGTGCTATGATGCATGGAAGCATGTACCGTAGGAAGAATGGGTACATCGGTTTGTGCATACCTTGGCACTGACAACAAAAAATTGGTACGTGGACGCTGAGCTTCGGTAGGATACTCTAAGTTGGGATTATCTTGTTGATATTTTTGTCCGTACTTTTTCTACTAATGAAGTGTGTCCAGCTTTAGATGCAGCTATCAGGTTGATCCATACTAAGGTATTTGATGATCAAGAAGTCACAGAATACCAACCTGATTGGAAAGCACAAGAATCTCACGCTGTAGAATGTTATAACATCCCCATTGGCGAGGATGATGATCCGTGCAATATTGATATCCCTGAATCCGAAGGCCACTGCGACGTCCGAGGACCAGCAGTCGAAGCTCCTAAAGTGACTCAGCCCCTGAAGACGTGGACAGTCAACATTGGATCAGAAGAGCAGCCTAAGTATGCTACCATTGGAGACTATTGGGATGAAGAGATGGTAAGCAAAGTAACCCAACTTCTCCACGAATATCAGGACCTATTTCCGATGAAATTCTCAGAGATGAAAGGTATCCTAGGTGATATTGGTGTTATCAAGATCCCTTTGAAACCTGATGCAAAGCTAGTGAAACAACACCCTTATAGGTTGAACCCTAAATACAAGGAAAAAGTTCGGATGGAGCTGGATAAGATGCTCGCTGCAGGAATTATTGAGCCTGTCGAAGAATCCAAGTGGGTCAGCCCGATGGTGGTGCAAGAGAAGAAGACTAAGGGTGAAATCCGCATCTATGTGGATCTGAGAAAACTGAATGATACTTGTCTACATGACCCGTTCCCCACCCCCTTTACAGACGAAGTGTTAGACAATGTCGGGGGTCAAGAAGTGTACTCTTTTGCTGATGGATTTTCAGGTTACCATCAAATTAGAATTGCTCCAGAGGATCGACACAAGACAACCTTTGCTACAGAAATGGGGTCCTTTCAGTACACTGTGATGCCCTTTGGTTTGAAGAATGCCCCTGCTATGTTTTCACGAGTAGTTATCTCTGCATTCAAGGAATTTATACATAAATTCTTAGAATTTTATTTTAATGATTGGACCATCTTTGGAATAGTAAAAGACCATATAAATAGTCTAAGATTGATGTTAGATAAGTGCAGACAGCACCAGATCTCCTTGAACCTGAAAAAATGCATATTTTGTGCACCGTTTGGAATTCTGCTTGGCCATATTGTATGTAAACAAGGATTGATGATGGACCCTACGAAGATCGCTATTATTGTGAACTTGCCACCTCTGAAGTCTGTTAAGCAGCTTCACACTACGCTTGGTCACATGAGATATTACAGGAAATTCATCAAAGGCTTTGCCAAGATCACTGCTCCGATGGAGAAACAGTTGAAAAAAGATATCAAATTCGATTGGACACCTGAGTTCCAAGCAAGCTTGGATATTTTGAAGGAAAAGATGGTTACTACCCCTATCCTAGTATTCCCTGGCTGGAATAAGGAGTTTCATGTGCATGTCGATGCATCCTCCATCGCTCTGGGTACTGTGCTAGCTCATTCAGGTGCAGGTAATATCGATCACCCTATTTCTTTTGCAAGCAGAAAATTGTCCACATCAGAGAAAAATTATACTACGATAGAATGTGAAGGTCTCGCCATGGTATATGCACTATAGAAGTTTTGACATTATCTGCTAGGGTCTCATTTTAAGATGTGTACTGACCATTCTGCTTTGAAGTATTTGGTTAACAAGCCTATGCTAGGTGGAAGAATATGCAGATGGTTGATTCTATTTCAAGAATATGATTTTGAGATCATCGTTAAGCCTGGAAGACTTAACCTAGGACTTGACCACTTGTCGAGGCTCGAGTCAGGCGAAGAACCTACCAATTTGGATGAAGGTCTTCCTGATGCCTAGTTATTTTCTATCCAGATGGTTGATGAATATTTCCAGGATATTGTTCAGTACTTGTCTACAGGTTTTCCACCCCCCGAGATGACCACATAGCAGAAGAAGCAGTTGGTGGTTCGAGCAGTGGACTTCACCTTAATAGCATGACAGCTGTATAAAATGGGACCAGATGAGATATTGCGCAGATGTGTTTTGGAGCATGAAAAGCCACTAATTTTGGCTGAGGCACACTTTGGTGCAGCAGGAGGTCATTATGTAGGAAAAGCTACAGCACAGAATATTTTGACAGCCGGCTTATGGTGGCCCACAGTTCACAAGGATGCAAGGGAATATTCCCATTGCTGCGACGTCTGTCAGAGGACAGGTAAACCATCCAGGATGGATGAAATGCCCCTAGTCCCATAGGTAACCTTACAAGACTTTGACAAATGGGCTATTGACTTTGTTGGCCCTATCAACCCCCCTGCGAAAAAGTCAAGAGCTAGATACATCATTACAGCGAATGATTATCTTACCTGTTGGGACGAAGTTCAACCAGTAAAGACCTGTAGCACTGCTACCACTGGGAAGTTCATCTTCGACAACATTTTGTCCATATTTGGGTTCCTAGAGTTCTTATGAGTGATCAAGGGTCACATTTTCTGAACAAGACTATTGAAGAATTGACTGAAGAATTTCAGGTTTATGATTAGAAGAGTACAGCATATCATCCACAAGCAAATGGGACCGTTGAAGCTTTTAACAAGATCCTTGAGCATGCCTTGACAAAGGTTTGTAATGATAACATAAATGATTGGGATCTTCGAATTACAGCAGTACTTTGGGCTTATCGAACTACTTGCAAGAAGTTGACAAGCCATACACCTTTTCGGTTGGTCTATGGGAAAGAAGGAGCCATGCCCATGGAGTACATTGTTCCCAGCCTCTGAATATCTGCTTTCACTGAGATAGATGACCCAGTTGTACTGACAAAAAGACTGATGAAGATATTAGAACTTGAAGAGGATAGATTTATTGCAGGGTTCGAGTAGCAGGTCCAGAAAGCTTGAGAAAAAGCGTGGCATGATCGACACATCAAGGAGAAACAATTCCAGCAGGGTGATCTTGTGCTTCTGTATGACACTAAATTCATGAAGTTCCCAGGAAAGTTCAAGACACATTGGAAGGGACCATATATACTGCAGAAAGTTACTGATGGGGGTGCAGTCCAGCTAGCTAAGTTGAATGGAGAACTTTTAGGTTCTATGGTAAATGGGAGTCGTTTAAAAAAGTAGAGGGACAGACCAGGACCTCAGAATCACAGGTAGCTACTAGAAGGAAAAGTCTAAGTACCAAGAACAGTTGAAAGTGGGTGATAGACTATAAATGAAGCTGTTCTTAGCATTATGGAGTGTAACAGTCTGGTTAGTCTGAAGGAGGAAGTATGCATCCAGTGGAGGCCAAAGGTTGATACGGGGTCGCAGGTTCATATTGTGTCGAAGTTGTAGGTAGTTGTTATGTCGACTCCCTAAGGCATGTCGCAGTCTCAAATGTCATGGATGGGACAACATGGATTTGGTGGCGCTGGCATGAGAGCTACTCTCAATACCTGTAATAATGAGATTTTGGGAAAATCTGGGGCTGTGTGTGACAAGATTTCCGACATTCCAGCAGATTTAGCATCATTAATACACCATGATGACAGATTCTGTCATGAGAATCTATCAGAAAGCTACATTGGCCTGTGAGTCCTCCACTAAGCACTTCTTAGAGTTTGTTTGGCTAGAACCATGTCAAACAATTGTGAAGTCCAAGAGCTAGTACGAGAGTTCAGAGAGAGGGGTCTGTAGAACATTCTGAGTAATCCACCCGTACAGTCGTATTCGACTTAGGTACAAAGGTAGGTAGAAGTTTGTTCTAAATCAGGCGAAGGCAGGCTGAAGTTGGCTCTAACGTGGAGCGATGAAAGGCACGAGGCCTTCCAAAAAGACTCTGGGGAGTCCTTCCATGAATCCTCCCGGTATAGCAGAACCATGGCAGCTACATGTCTTATGCAGCATGACATGCAATTCCAGGGGACCTAAGTGGTGGATGGTGAAGGGTCGGCAACCAGGTCAGAGGATGGGGTTGCAAATGGATCTAGAAGGCCTTCATCAGCATAAATATTACGAAGGAAAGAAGCAAGCAGCTGACAGCAGCATGTAGAACTTTAGCAAGCAGTGCACTATGCTTCGTCAACAAAATTCTACCGCCAGAGAAACATAAGAGTGCCCCGGGATGGGCCACTGGTGAGTCTTAGGGGCTTGTTGGTACGCGCACCCTAACGGTCCTTAGGATGGGTAACTCTGTGAGTTGGACTCAAAATAGTCTTAGGGGTGTCGGGGTTGAGTCAAATTCTTCTATTGTAATAAACCCTTGAGTTAAGTCCAGAGTTTAGGGTTCAGGGTGCCCATGGTTTGAATCCATGTTTTTGTAAATAGTGCGCTGTATAAATAGGAACTTGTGTAAAGAACAAAGAGAATTAAGGCGAAGTTAAGGTTATTTTGTAAGAAAATTTTAAGTCCCAGCTATGTGTGTGGATGACCTCTGCAGCTGTGTGCGCAGAGGGTTTTTGTAAGAGGTTGAGAAGATTTGCAGCTGTGTGCGCAGAGGCCTGCTACTGTGTCCACGGCTTTTAAGGAATTGAAGGGATCTGCAGCTATGTGCGCAGACCAAAACTGTGATTTTGTAAAAGAGTTGAATAGAACATAGTTCTGTGGACGTAGCCCCTACACTGGGGGTGAACCACGTTATATCTGGTGTTGTGGTTCTTGTGTGATTTCTGTTATGTTCTTTTATGCACTGCTAAACATAGATATATCTGATAAGTAAGATCAATACATAAGTAATAGCTTCGCTGTGAATTCCTAGCAAGGGTTAAGCAATTCACTATTGTTTATCTAACCGCGAAGATATATATGTGAATGTTTAAGCATTGTGTTAATTGATTAAGATTTAATAAAGGCTAAAGGTACAGTAATATCCCTCTTCTGCTTGTAGAAACCTGATTCTGTGGCACCCCATAGTTGTTTCAGGTGAGACTGCAACCTGCACGCAGGTTGTTGCCGAAACGACCAACACTGTGGGTCTTTTGTTGGTGCGAAGAAAAAGGTTTAAACCCGGGTCTGCCCTATTTCCCAACACTGTCTTTCTGTCGATCCATTATTTAGAATTGATTCATCCTCTCTCACCAATTTTTCCTTGTTATCACACCCTTCTAGTGCCTTTCCACCATAATGGGAATTTACTGCTTTTCACTTCAAACTATCCCTATATTCTAACTCGAGGGTCAAATTTATAGACACTCGGTGCCTTCACAATCCATCATTTATTTTTCAGTTCCAACTTCATTCTATATAAATATTTGTTACAACATATTCATTTTAGTCAGGGTTTCCCCATTTTCCATTTGGTAACTCTTCACTATTGTCATATGGCCACATAGGATAGGAACGTAACCCTTCACTAGTGTGATATGGCCATGTAGGATAGGATGGGCTAATTAACCCACAATAAATAGTAGTATGTTTATTCAGACTTGACATTGAATACCTATGAGTATTTTGTGAATGGGGATTTAATATTGAATATGCCTTAATAATGTGGATTAGTGCCTCGGATAAAAGACAATAAAAAGCCCCATTTCTCCATGAGATCCCATTTCTCCTACAGATTTGTGATTGAATGCAGCTAATATTAAGTCTGAGAATAACAATTTATATTATTATGTAATTTCATAAATTAGAATTCCATGTTTTATATTAATTAGTACATTTTAAAACTACCAATATGATTGAAATAGGGATTTAAACACTCCAAATTGCATTTTTAAGAATTCCTCCTTTACCGGATTCTGAGGGGTTGGGGGCTATTCGGTTAGGGTATATACTTCTCATTGGATTGTTAACTAAACAAATATATTTAATGTACTTTACTAAATGAAACTTAAACATGATAATTAATATAAAAAACTTGTATTAACTAAATTTGGTTGTTAGTTTTGAAAGATTCAATTTAATCAATATTTTAAATTTAATTTGATTTAATTTATTAGTGAAATTATTGTATGTAAAATGTTAATGAACTTTATTGGTTTCAAATTTTATTTCAAATTGATATTTGTATTGTCAAACTTATAGCTTATTAAATAAATTTTACAATTAAATATATATTTATGAAATCCTAAAATATATATAATTGATTTTTTTTACCTAACAAAATTTCAAAAATGTCTTCTCTTCCCAAATACACGGGCTAAAACCATTTCAAACCCTCTCTTTCATAGAACCTACGGGCCAGTAATTATAAACATGTTTTTCTAAAAAATATGGAGTTAATTATTTTTAATTATTTTTAACTTATTAGAATATAAAATATTTATGGAATTAACATTTAGGATCCCTTAATTTGTATTCATGGGTGAAATTTGGCCCCTTAAATTTTGCCATCATTGGATAAGTATGGCCTATTGAATAACTTGGTGTATTTTATTAAATAAAACTTCTTACTAAAATTGTGAATTAATGAAATGGATATTAATCAAAATTTTGTATTTATTCAATTTCTAAAGAAAAACATTATTAGTCTAAATATTAAAAGATTTACACTTTTTTTAGTTTTTGTTTCTCCACCATTTTTATTAAAATGTTGTTGGAACACTAATTTTTTAGGGTGTTTGACCAATTTTTACAATAAAAATTTGATCATAAACAATAAAAAGTCATGATCTCGACAAATATTAAATCGTCATATTCCATGTGTAATATCCTCCAATCTTTAGACATGTACAAAACTTTATTCTACTTAGCTTCAATGACCATTGGATTGTATATAATCTTTTTTTATATATTAATTTTAATAAAAAAAATTATTAACTTTGTACGTATAATGCTTTTAGTTTCTTGACATCATTTCTTTTCTTTTTGGGGATTTTCTTCAACAGACGGATGGTTGAGATTTTCTTTTGACATATTTTAGAAGCATGGTTTAGAGATGATCAAGCTTAAAGGAATTTCTTTTCAAAGTGGAATAAAGGGATTTTTTTTAATGTGGCAATATGCATGGCACATACTTATATTAAATGAGATTCATTCATAGTCCTATTATCAATCAATGTTTTGTTTATCCAACTCTAGCATAATCACCTTTCGGAGTTTATTATCAAAGACAAATTATACCCAAATGTGGGTCCACAAGTCTTGGCCTCCCTTAGTTCCAACTACTTCACAGAACATGAGTGAGAAGTCTCAAATAGGTTAAAGGTTTTCGATGTTAGAATATAACTTTGATAAATTAATTGTCATGATCTAGATAGGAGTTAAAGACGCCTTCCTTGTTTGGGTGGAATCTGTTGTCTAATGATTTAGATATAGCATCTACAAGACCATAAGGAATTGCGAATAAACTTGAGTTTTGATCTTGTTTAAAATTAGATTAAAAGTCAAGTTATCCTCTCCAACAATGTAGAATTGAGAGTTGTACTTAAATGTTTGATGTCCAAGTTTTTGAGATCAATTTCTCTACTGATCATACAACGATTGATGATAATAAAGTAAAGATACCAAGGTTATGTGCAAGGAAATATAATTTTTTCTTCTTAGCTTTGAAGTGTATATATGTAAGGTGGAGGAATTCTACTTTTTGTTGTTAGGGTGAATACATGTTTCTTTTTTACTTTAATGGAGTTAGAATGTACTGAAGGGAGAAATCTACATAAATGGTAGAGTTTGATGGATGTGCACCTAGGAATGTACCCATAACAATGATGGACATGAATTCATAACCTTGAATAATAGTTTTTTTCATACTAAATGGTTCCTTTGAGGTAACTTATCTAGATACTATTGGCATAAGAAGTACAAAAAATGTGATATGAACCACATACATAGAAGATAATTGGATTCTTAAAGTGATGTAGATTAAATTGATACACATGTTCTTCTCCATGTTGAGACCGGTTTTAGTAGCATTTATCATTCACATAAAGCTCTTTTATTCATCTTCTCATATTTCCAATAGTTCCATATCAGAATATGTAGGGTGTTTATGATGTCAATATAAAGAGTAAAAGAAATAACATCTCCTTTTTATTTTTTATCTTGTACTTTATGTCACATAATGCTAAAAAAATTGATCATGTAATTCACATTAGATTTCGAGGATTTAAATTCACTTGATGAAACAAATTGAAATGCATTATTACATTATGGATGGCCAAACTAAATTGTTATATTTCGGTATTACTTCAAAAAATTTACATCATGGTGGGGGTTCCTCATGTGTTATTGGCTAAATAGTTTTATATTTTCAAAGAATTTTGTTTACTCTCCTCATGTCATCTACTTTGTTGGAAGCTTCCTCCATTGAATATCCATGTAAGAGATAATCATAGGATCCTTTCTTAATTTTGTCTCCATCATATTGGGAGATACTATTTGGGGCATAAGCTCGTATTTCCCAAAATTTGTATTTTTTTCCATTTTCAAAAAATCTTTCAAATTGATTCATATATTTAACCCCACATTACCAAGTGTGTATAGGCATTTAGATTTCAATAGAGTGTCAAATCCATAAGTTTCCGTGGGATATACATAATACTTCACTAGATAAAATTCTACCTTACCATGTTTCTATGACGGGGGGTTCACTTAGTGAACTCGTTACATAACACGATCATTCGTAGGATATTAAAGAATACACCTAATTTCACTAAATATTGGAAAATCCATCCTAAAATTTTATTGATGAACCCCCTCCCAATATACCTTTCTAGTTAACAAAACCTCTATTTTCATCGGATATTGTAGGTATACATTTGTATCAACCTGTTTTTAATACCCCATTTATATCAAATTATCAAGTTGTAACAAATAAGAGTCCTAACCATAATACAAGAAAAAATGATGCTAAATAAAATAATATATTATAATGCTAATAATGATCCCACTGAGATTGTAAAGGAAACTGATCAATATTTTGTAGCATTCTATGGTGGAAGACCCAACAAAATCGTAATGGGAAGTAAAAATCGGTAAAAGGAAACTGAGTCAAGAGATCGATTTAATAAATAATTTAAAAGATTGATAGTAAGTGCAATGCTTAGAAAATATCATAATTGTAGATGTTTCACACCATGAAATCTAAATATACTAATTTTATATCATGTAAATACAAGTATAGCCATAGATATATCATGTTTTCTATAAGCTTAATATATTAAAATCCATAAAAATGCAAAAATTAAAAACTTTCATGGATGGAATTCCCTACCTTCCTACTAAAACAAACATCATTGTCGTTTTAACCTAGATGAACATAGAAAAAATCTTTTTATGTTCCAATAACACCATATCATTGTGTGCATACCTTGGATTTGGGTCATTCACAAGATGCAATGAATTGCCTCCACTTCCTCTACATTTATTCTTGTAATCAAGGGAATTAACAATCAGTAGTTACCTTTTGTTAGGTTATATCTATTTTTTTTCATCCTCTACAAGAGAGAGAAAATATCCATTATTAAGTTTCAAGCATGCAATAGTTATAAATGTACACAGATGGTGAAACTGATATGATACCATTTCATGGTAATGGTAGCACATAGGATATGTAAATAAGGATTTATATTTTCACCTATGTTCATGTTAGTTCCAATACCATATTAAGACAAATTCCTTGCATATAAGCATTGAAATTACAATTATCAATGTAACTTTGTGGCTTGGATGCACGAAATGATGAATCCAAAGAACACATCAATAATTCGACATGTAAAGGAAGGAAAAATAGTTCTAGGGTTTGTGCAAAAAGAGAAACATGCATGAACTACTACTTTTTGAATTGAAGACCCCTTTGATCTTTTTCTAATAACAAAAAATTGGATAGCTAATAATAATGGATCACTCAAGAAACTAGGACTAATATGAAGCTAGGCCATGATTTAGAGGTGTAAATTGAGCCTATAATTGGATATATGAATTCATTCCATGATTTGGAGTTTTTTCCTTAGCCAACCCAATTAAAATAACCCCAAATATTTGTACTATTATTTAAAATTAAAAACTCCCCCTCAACCCCTTAATACAAGGATATTTATTTTTGAGCTTCTTAGGATTATTCCAAGCCCCAATATGAATGGATGTGATATCATATTTCCTCACTAGTGAAACCCCGTCTCATTTTTATATCCAATACAATGGTTTGGTTCTTCGAAGTTGCTACTTAAAGTTAGATGTAGGGTGAACAAAGTAGGAAACCGATGCAACAATTTAAGGAACAAAGCCTTCCTCTTTGGTGGGTTGGAAAGATACATCATCCCATGGATGTATCGAAAATTTTAGGAGAAAAGTTTAGTTCATGGGAAAAATTAATGACATTGAAAATATTTAATGAACTAATTTAATATGGACATTTTTTTCAAATTAATACATTAGTCCAATATTTATTTAACAAATAATAATAAAAAAATACGCTTCCTAAATACTCACAAGGGAGAGAAAAAAATGATTTATCCCTTTAAAATTTACTTGTTTACTCACTTATCTCTTGATTCCTATGAAAATGCATCTTAAATCCTTCCTTTGCTTCGATATTTTCAGCAATGGAGGGTTTGAGGATGTTTGGGTACACAAGATACTCCCAAAATACTGAACACCTTAAGCAACCGCTTCAAACAAATAGATCATAGATCAACACACCGATGTTTGTCACGTGGTTAAAACCCTTGAGAGAGAAATAGTCCACGGCCCCAGCCAAATAGCTACTTGGAGGAATTTATTATGCTAAAAAACTTTAAATTTACATATGAGCTTATCATAATCTATCAACTAGCCAAGGACCCTCTATGCTCTTTAAATAGAGATCATATACCAATCGGGTGTTAAGACACGGATCAATGGTAGGTATGATCTACGAGAAGTTGAACCGTCGGATCATTCTATGTCTAAAACATATCGTGACCATTTGATTAGAATATTTAAAAATGCATACTAATGCATACTAAAAAAACACACTTTTACCTAACAGATATATTACATAAGTTGATCTTAACTAACTCCTAACTGTCTAAATATCCTAACATTCCCCCTTAAGAAGAACCTGGGATATGATTGAAGGATTTACAAAAGTGACACTATTAGGAGAAGGAAGGAGGCATTAGAGCCTATCCCCCCTTAAAGACACATTCCTGAACTCCTAACATTGACCGAATTTTAGAAAAATTCGCTTCTGTAAGAGACTTGGTGAAGATGTCTGCAGCTTGATCATCTGTAGGGCAATAGAGCACTTCAATAGCACGATCATGAACAAGATTTCTGATGAAGTGCATGTGTAGCTCAATGTGTTTGCTGCACTGATGTAGAACTGGATCTTTGGCAAGCTTGATGGCACTTTGATTGTCACACCAAAGTGGAGTAGGCTGCTGCTGCTCGAATCCAAACTTTGAAAGGATCTCTTGAAGCCATAAAGGTTCTTGAATGCATTAACTGCGGCTTGATATTCTACTTCTACTGAAGAAAGATCAAGAGCTTGTTATTTCTTACAAGCCCAAGTGATAGGTCCAGATCCCAGATTGAAAACATAACCTGTAGTAGACTTTCGATCATCAGGATCGTTGGTGCAATCGGAATTAGTGAAACCAACCAACAAAGGTTTTCCCCCTATACTGTAATGAATCCAAAACTGACTTGTACCTCGAATATATCGAAGTATTCTTTTTGCTGCTTTCCAATGACTTCCATGAGGAGTTTGCATATAACAGGAACATGACCAACAACAAAGGAAAGGTCAAGATGAGAATGAGTCAAGTATAAAAGACTACCAACAAGTTGATGATACAAGGTGGCATCTACTTCAAGGGAATTACAAGTGGTAGAAAGTTTGACTCTAGATTGGGAGGGAGAAGGGGCTGGGTTACAATCTTCCATGTGGAAGAAATGAAGAAGGTCACAAGCATACTTAGACTAGGAAAGAAATATTCGTTCTTCGGTTTGCAAGACTTGGAGACCAAGAAAATAATGCAAATGTCCTAAGTCTGACATTTCAAAATTTTGCTTAAGACTAGATTTCACATGTGTTATACGTTTAGGGTCACTACCAGTAAGGATAAGATCATTAACATAAAGAACAAGTATGATGAGATGGTTTCCTACTTTCTTGGTATAGACATTAGGGTCATAATGGCATCTAGAAAAACCAGTGTCAAGAATAAAGCTATCCATTTTGGCATACGAAGCTCTAGGAGCTTGCTTAAGGCCAAATAAGGATTTTTTAAGGAGACAAACAAGCCTAGAGTTATCCTAAACATATCTAGGAGGTTGTTCCATGTAAATTTACTCATGTAAATCACCATGTAAGAAGGAAAACTTGACATCCATTTGATGGAATTCCCAGTTATGTAAGGCTTCAAGGGAAAGAACAAGGTGGATGGAGTTCATTTTTGCTACAGGGGCAAAGGTTTCATTTTAGTCAATCCCTTCAACTTGGGAAAAACCTTTGCCAACTAACCTTGCCTTAAGTATTTCAACACTTCCATTTGATTCATACTTAGTTCTGTAGACCCATTTACATCTGGTAAGTTTTTTTCCTTTTGGAAGAGGAACAAGATCCCAAGTATCATTCGCCATTAAGGAATGATATTGTTCATCCATAGATGCATCCCAATCTGGATTTCCTGAAGCTTCTGCAAAAGTTTTTGGATCATGATTCTCAGAAAATTGATCCAAAAGAGAAGAGGCTCACTGAAACTAAGAACGTGTTCGACGTTGATCTCTAGGTTCACCTGCAAGATCACCAACTACTTCACATGTTGAACGGACCCATCGAGGAACTACTGGTGCTGGTGTAATTGGAGGAACATGAACAGGTGGAGGTGTATTTTCATCCTCACTGTCATCATCAGAAATTGGAGTTGGAAACCTGTCAACGAAGTTGAAATAAGAAGAAGAAGAAGACACAATCATCGAATAAGGCTCACAGGCCAAAGATGGCACACCCTCCAAGTTAGGCTCGCAGGCCAAGAGATTTTCATCAAATTTAACATCTCTTCTAATGGTTATATCATGTGAATGGGGCTGAAGAAGTCTATAACCTTTTACATCTTTAGAATATCCAACAAATATGCACTTTTCACTTTTAGGATGCAATGCTTTCCGCTTTTCATCTGGAATGTGAGCCCATGCTTCACAACCAAACACACGAAAGTGACTTATATCTGGTTTAATTTTACTCCATGCTTCTTTCGGTGTTGTACCTTGTAAAACTTTAGTGGCTGTGTAATTAACTATGTAATTTGCACAATTTATGGCCTCAGCCCAATATTGAATACTTAGTTCCTTAGATTGGATCATACAATTAGCCATTTCTTTTAAAGTGCGGTTCTTCCGTTCAGCTACACCATTTTGTTGTGGTGTACATGGAATAGTGTGGTGTTGTTGGATTCTTTGTTTAGTGCAAAAAGTAGTGAACTTGTTGTTAACATATTCTCCTCCATGGTCAGATCTTAACTTAATAATTTGAGGACCATATTGTTTTTCAACAATGGCCTTGTAGGCTAAGAACATGTTAAATACTTCGCTCTAAAGTTTTAGGAAGTAAACCCAAGTGCATCTGGAGTAGTCATCAATGAAAGTTAAGTAATATTTGAAACGAGGAAAGGAAGCAGATGGAAAAGAGCCACACAAGTTACTATGCACAAGCTCCAAGGAAACTGAGGCGTGCCAAGAGGCACGTTTGTCAAAAGTGTCCCAATTATGTTTTTCAAGTACACAACCGAAACAAACACCATCCTTGCAAGACACAGGTAGAAGACCAATCACCATATTGTGTTTACATAGTTGTTGCAATCAGCGATAATTTAAGTGACCAAATTGTCATGCCAAAGTTTGCTCAAGTTATCACTATGAGCAACAAAAACTGAAGGAAAAGGTGATGACCCAATGTTGTTAAATTTGTACAACCTGGTAATATCATCAACAGTTCTAGTAGCGAGGACATTTTGAGGATTTTTAAAATCCTTAATTACAACTTGGTGAGGTGTAAACATCATAGTTTTACCTTCACTTGAATGAGTAATTTGATAGACTGATAACAAATTGCTGGAAATTTTTGGAACACATAGTACATCACTAAAATGACCATTTTCTACTGGAACTATTCCAGATTCTACAACACTTAGCGATCTATCATCACCAACAAATATTTGTTTGGTGTTACATTCATGCATATTAGAAAATATGGATTTATCCTTAGCCATATGATAAGATGCTCCAGAATCAGTGAGCCATTCAATTGAAGTAGAAGAAGAAGATGTAGTATAAGAGTAACTATAAGCACAAAGTGCATGTCCATGAGAGGTAGATTCTGAAGACGAATCTAGGCTGATGTGGTGCTTCTTCGTTGCTACTTCCAAGGATGCCATCTTCTTAAAACACTTAGATTCATCATGATTATCTTTCCCACAAAAATTGCAATGACTCTCAGTCTTCTTTCCTTTTTTCTTGGATCCTTTGTCATTTTTTAAAGAAGGACTTGAATGAGAAGGTTTGGGACCCTTGTTGTTTTGCTTATTATTGCAAAAGTTTTGTTTCTGGGGAGGCTTCGACTTTTCTTTCTGTTGGGACAATAAGGCTTTCCCACACGTATCTGCATTGTTAATTATTCCAAGATGAATGAGCTTATCTTGCTCTCTAATTAAGGAATCACAAAAGGATTCAAGGCTAGGTTCTTGATAGCTAGCTACAGTCAAGGATTCTTTCATGGAGTAGAATGTAGATACAAAAATAGAATCTGCAGGTCCAAGTTTGGAAAGAGTATGATAAATACATTGTTTGTCTTCTTTCTTAATCTTGTATTCTGCATATAAGAGTCTAAGAGTTTTATAGTTAGATAAATAGTCTTGAATGCATGAAAAATCATTTGGATTCAATAAAATCAACTCATTCTTAAGTTGATGACCTTGAATTTCATTATGTTTACCAAACACAGATTCCAACTTTTCCCAAGCTTTATCATGTTCATCAATTTCAGATATGTGGAAACGCAAATCAATAGAGATTGACATCCCAATCAATCCACAAGATTTATCACATCTATTTGCCCATTTAATTTTCTTATCATCATCAGTGAGTTCTATTTATTTCCCTAAGGTTATCCTAAAAAGTCTCCTACTTCGTAGAACATTTTCCATACGAGATTTCCATGAAAAATAGTTATAACTTGTAAGTATAATATCAAAAGGGGTGGCCATACTATAAAATAATTGCTGAAAGAATAGAAACTAACTGTCTAGATGCAAATATCTCAAAACAATATGCGGTTTAAAAAAAAAACCTCACTGAAAACTGATTCTGGATGATGAAGTTATGCTTGATCAAAGAAAATGTTGAAGATGTCCCCAATAGTGATGTGGCAGATATTAACCTGACCAACTAAAAAAAGAAGCCCCTTCTTCCCAAGATCAACCTTTGACAATCACTTTTACAATAAAGTTGCTTTGAAGTGAATCAATTTTGTAGAATAAGTGATGTTCACTTTTACAATAATGTGACTTTTAAATAGTGCAGCAATAAATTAAAAGACTTAAGTGACTCACTTTTATTTTATTTTATTTATGTGAGATGCACTTTTACAATAAAGTAACTTGAAAATAGAAATTGCATACACTAAAAAGTAGCTTAATAAGATTTGAACTCAAGACCTATTAAGTAATAAAGCAACTTTTGATCAAGTGAGCTAAGTTTAAAAGGTACGTAAAATAATGGAAAGAGGAAGGGGGCTTTTTTTTTTACTCTTCTCTCTCGTTCTCCGTGCTTGTTTTCTTTTCCTGCAAATCACAAAAAAAATGAAAACAAAAACAAAAAAAACTTCTCCACACAATGGGGTTAGATCTTGGTTAGATTACCTGGAAAGTCTATGTTTTCAAGTTTTCTCGTTGTTTCTGATTTTCCGTGATCGCACAAGGTGCATGGCAAAGAGCATACGTAGCCGAGAAGATAAGAAAAAAAACATTTCCTTACTATTTCTGATTCGCCACGATCACGCAAGGTGCACGGCAAAGATCATATGCAGTCAGGGAAGGAAATAGTCCGAGACTAAAATAAAAAATATCTGATAATAAACTGATAAAATATGAGAGATTTACAAAAACAAATCCGTCACTGTAACATTATACCTTCAGATTTGCCGAAATGGGTGTTTCTGGAGCAAACATAAACGGGTTTTAGTGAAACAAAAACTATTTCCCAATGGAAATGGTGCTACAAATGAAATGGAATAGCTCTCATAGGCCAAAAATGTACACAAAATCCAGAACCAGAAACCCTTTAAAATTTTTGGCAACACCAGTTCCAGATCTTGATCAAAACCGAAAATGACTCTTCATAAGATCTCTGATACCATGTTCGGGTACACACGGTACTCCCAAAAGACCAAACAACTTGAGCAACCGCTTCACATAAATAGATCACAGATCAACACACCGATGTTTGTCACGTGGGTAAAACCCTTGAGAGGAAAAGAGTCCACGGCCCCAGCCAAATAGCTACTTGGAGCAATTTACTATGCAAAAGGAAGAAAGTTACATATGAGCTTCTCATAATCAATCAACTAGCCAAGGACCCTCTATGCTCTTTAAATAGAGCTCATAGACCAATGGAGTGTCAAGCCATGGATCAATGGTAGGTATGATCTAAGAGAAGTTGAACCATCGAATCACTCTATGTCTAGAACATATCGTGACCGTCGGATTAAAATATTTACAAATGCATACTAATACATACTAAGGAAACACACTTTTACCTAATGTATATATTACACAATTTGATCTTAACTAAATCCTAAGTGTCTAAATATCCTAACAGAGGAGTTATTTATCCCTCCATATTTCATTTAAATAAATTGATGATAGGGTTACATTCCCTGATTTCTAGTCAATTTTTCCTCCAAACCTTCCTGCACCCCCTTCCATGTTCCCAATTTTTTTAGTAATGGCGATTCCATATTTCATGATATTGGGATCTTATTTGTTTAGAGAAGTGAAGAATTTCGACGGGGAATGCAGGTATTCACAAAGTGTTTTGAGAAGAAAGAATTCATGTAGAATATCTGTAACACCCTGGTTTTGACCCCATAGTATTAAATTCCATATGATATAAATATTTTATTTAATCATGGTGTGGAGCCCAAGGAAAAGGCCCCACCATGGATTTAGTATCTTATGTATCGACAATGAAAATCAATGCCGATGGTTTATGCACTAGCCAGGAACGATATGTTTGAGACATTGTGTAAGATGCAAATTAATAAAAATGCCACAACTAGATATGCGTGACAATGTTAGAGAGATGGGGGCATGATTTCATAAGAAATAGGGGGGGCATAATCAACCCTTAGGCCATGGGGGGAAAATCGACAAAGTGGTCAACCACCCTTTTTGTCTTTTATACCTAGTCATCTAAAGTTTGTAAAGGAAGTTATTTCCTTGGGATGGGAAAGGTGTGGAGGTAAAATTTTAATTTGGGAAGTCACCCATTTTTTGAAAGTGTGTTTTTGACTTGTGGGGCAAGTAAAATCTTGGGAAGGCATGCCCAACCCATTTTGCACCAAGGAATTTCATTTTTTGACCCATTCTCACTCACGTGGGCTCTCTCAAACAGTAGGAAGGGGGATGAGATCTCCCCTTCATGATTTGGAAGTTTTCCCATGTTTCTCCATAGTTGGGGGAGCCATTTTTGTGATGTTGAGTGCCTATGTAGGAGAGATTCATGTTTTAGTGTTTTTTGGGGGTCACTTTTTTCTCCCTCACAATTTGGGTTGTTTTCTCCATCTTCCCATGCTCAGAATTTGTTCTTTGTTTTGTTGGGTGAATGGGAAGGAATGGACCACGATTTTGGGGTTTGAGGTGGTCATTTTTCCTCTATGAGAAAGCTCGAAGATTCCCTCACGCTTTCTGTGTTTTCCTCACTTTATCCAAGCTGGGAAATTTGTTTTGTTGTTGTTGGTTGAATGACCTGAGGGGATTCATGATCCATGAGTTTGGGGAGGTCATTTTGGTTCCCATGGTGCCATGGATGTTTTCCTAAATTCATATCTACGATCTGAGAAGTTGTAAAGGTCGTTTTTCCTTAGTAAAGGTCATGAATGTATCGTTTTGGCTATGTGTGAGCTTGTTATTCCCTAGTTCCTTGTGGAATCATGCCCAGCACGGGCGTGGCAGTGGTGCTGAGAGATTGATGAGCACACTGGCCTATGGTTGGGTGGAATGTTGCAGCGACGTAGCTAGTTGTGGGCCAACTTCTTTTAAACATAAGTATTCTTGTGCTTAATCTCTGCAACTATGTGTTTTATGAATTAATAGGAACATGTTGAATGATTGAATGAATGTGTTTGCATTCGGCTATGTATTTACATGTCTTATGCAATTATATATGTTTTTATGTCATTGATTTTTTATGTTTGTGATCGTGGGGATAGATTTCCTAGTTGGACATGAACAGGGTGTTGGTTGCATCCTCTCCATTGTCAGTATGACGGTCGGGGACGTGATAGTGTTGTATGAGAGCAAAGGTTGCAGCATTGGGCCTCAATGGGCCAAGTCGAACAATTTCCAGAGGAAAAATCATCCTTTGTGTTCAATGAGAAGAGGAGGCAAGCAGAAGAATTATTAGATTTTTCTAAGTGTTGGAGAAAATTATCCTTGTCGATTGAGATAATTAATGATGAGTTGACATGTTAGTTGCGAACCCCAAGGAGCCGATGAGGAGCCAATATAGTGCCACAATGGGAGAAGCTGAGCTGAAATGTTGGTTGTGTCTTCGGAAGGGAGTTTATTAAGAAATTCTCCACCAAAATGTCGGGTGGAAGGGAAAATGTTTTCTGCAACGACCGCTATGATTTCTTGTTTTTTCCTACACATTTGATGGGGGCCACCCAGAATTTACCAACGGTGAGTAAAAGAGAAAAGGAATTAAAAAACATTTCTAAGTGTGGAAAAATCAGTAGGAAACTTGATAGTTTTACCGATACCTTGGTTAAGTTTCACCGATGCACATCAGAAAACTCTGGAAGTTTTTGTCGATACGTTGGCTGAAGGAAGCCAATGGGGATCTCCGTGCTTGTACGAGGAAGGTCAGCCACCATGCGTCAATAATATCACCATGAAAGCTAGAAGGCAGCCAACAAGCTGATGATCCGATGGTGTTGCCAAGAGAAGGGAAAATATTTCCCGCAACAGTGAAAGGCTCGATGAGATGGTGTTGATCAGAAGAAGATCGGCGCATGTTGATGGGGAAATAAAATTGGACTTGATGAGTATCGGATAGAAGTTGAAACTTTCATTGATGCAAATGTGAAAAGGAGGAAAATTTTTCTAAGTGTGAAAATTTTCCTGTCGGCTGAGTTAGCCAAAGTGGAGCCAACTCATGTCAGGTGGAAGCCGAGGTTTGAGCTGAAACGTTGGCTGAATTTCACCAACGCACATCGAAAAAATTCGTAATTTTCCACCAAAAAGTCGGATGGAAGGAAAAAAAAATTTCAAAACGGTAGAAAGGATCCTATGGAGAAAACTTGATAATTTTTCCCCTACGATGGAAGGTTGTCGACAGGGAGAATGTTGAGAATTTTTCTGCAACAGCAAAAGGCTTGGCCAGAAAGAGACATCGAAAGGAATTGGGTGAAGTTTGCCAATGCGTATGAGGAAAAATTGGGAAATTTTTCCAACACGTTGGATGGAAAAGGAAAATGGATCTTATACATCAAAAAAATTATGGATTTTCAGTCGATATGTCAACTAAGTTTCGCTGATCGAAGAAAAGTGAAAACTTTGCCACAAGAGGGATTTTTGGTAGGTTTTTAGTGAGATCTGGAGGGGCCAGAAAGATGGAAAAATGGCAGCGTGTTTATGCACCAGATTATGCAAATCCATAAGGAGGAAATACCCCTTGACCCCCATTGTCCCCCTAATACATTTGGTTAAAGATGATAATAATATAAATGAAGAAAAAGAAATGTACAAGGACATTCTAAAAGAAGAACATCATTCTATTATGAATCAAGGGAAACCATAGGAAGATGGTATTGAAGCACATTTAGATGGTGTATCTATGCAGGTTATGAAGCATAGGATGGATTCTTTGGGAAAAGAAATAATTGGACCATTGACAGGGGAAAATGTTCACTGTTGTGAAGCTGAAACTGTGCGTTAGGGAGCAGGGATCATTCCTAAAATTTGTGCAATTCTACAAGACCCCCAGCAGGTCATAACTGAATTGTGATGGAAGTTGAGGGTGAGATTGCTGGGAAGAATGTTTTGTTCTAGTTAACCCACCATATCACCCCTGGAATTGATAGATGTGCACTTTGAAGAAGTCAAAGCATAGAAGGCCATGGTTAGTTCAACTAGCCACTAGAACCGTGAGGAAGTCAATGGGGTGGTAAATAAATTTCCATTGGTCATGGATGGGTTAGAAACTTGGGTAGATATGAATGTTTTGCCACTTGGATCCTATGATATACTCATTTGAATGGATTGGTCAGAAGCACATAGAGAAAATATTGATTGTTACAAAAAGAATTTTGAGTGCTTGGATGAAGAAGGAAACCTAAAGGTTGTGAAAGGATTTCCAGAATGTGATCTCCAGAAGGAAGTATTCAACAATACAATTGAAGAAGTCCTATTGGAAATGTTGCAGAGTGTATGCAACTCATGTTTTGGAGGCATCAGAGGATGATACTTGTAGGCTGGAGGGATGTCATGTGTTGCAAGAATTTAGGGATTTTTTTTTTCCTGATAAAGTTATAGAGCTTCCTCGAAAGAGGGACATTAATTTTACCTTTGAGCTTGTGCAAGGTAAATCACTAGTGTCCAAGATACCCTACATGGTGAGTACACCAAAAATGTTAGAGATGAAGATGTAGCTACAAGATTTGTGGGAAAAGAAGTATGCCAGGCCAAGTGTGTCCCAGTGGGAAGCACATGTTTGGTTTGAGAAAGAAAAATATGATACACCTTGGATGTGTATTGGTTCAAGAAATTCAACAAGATCATTATGAAGAATAAGTTTCCTTTTCCTAGGATCAATGACCTCTTTGATCAAGTGAGAAGATCAAAAGGTGTTTTCCAATCTTGACTTGGGGTTTGGTAACCATCAAGTAAGAGTCAAGGATTCATATATTCATAGGACGACCTTCGAAGAAAGGTATGGATCTTATGAGGTTGTAGTGGTATCATTTGGTTTCACAAATGCACCAGCTACATCTATGTTCCTTATGAATAATGTTTCTAGGTAAGTATCTGGACAAGTTTGTTCTTGTTTTCCTTGATGGAATTCTTATTTATTCTGAGAATGAGGACGTGGAACATTTTAGGCGGACTTTGAAACTACTCTGGAAGCATAAGTTGTATGCAGGTTTGAGCAAATGTGACTTCTATAAAGATAGAATTCATCATTTGGGTCAAATTATCTCAGATAGAGGAATATCTATAGACTCTGAAGAGATTCAGGCCATGATGATTTGGCCTGCTCCAAGAAAGTTAATAGATGTAAGATATCTTGTGGGACTTGCAATGTATTGCAGAAATTTCACTAAAGAATATTCTACAGGTAAAGTTGAGTATATGTATAGGCTAAGGAAGTTTGTATGTGAGCTTGAAGTTCCATGAGGAAATGGCCCTTGTGTGTATGGGAATACATATGAGGATTTATTGAAGACTCGAGTAGAAAGAGATGAGTAGAGCAGTATGGTGGTGCCCAATGAAACCCAGGGCAGGAAGCTACCA
Source organism: Pseudotsuga menziesii (assembly GCA_001517045.1). NCBI lineage: Eukaryota > Viridiplantae > Streptophyta > Pinopsida > Pinales > Pinaceae > Pseudotsuga > Pseudotsuga menziesii. The sequence continues at coordinate 46,338 of LPNX010771525.1, forward strand.
TGTGTCATGAGAAGGATCTCATGACTGAGAATAAGTTTTGAAATTTACTATTGCAAGTTTTCCTATTGATTATGGGAGCCTGCGATCTCCTGTGATGGTTTTGAATCATGTTAACCATGGATATGCTTGTCTTGCATTGCTAATGCCAATTGTGATTTTTTGGCTGATTTAAAAGTCAAACAATATGAGGATGGCCTCTTTGTTTTAAAAATATGATTTTTTGTAGTAAGCATAATTGTGAATTCAAATTTTTATTTTGACTATAAATGTTATTGATTGTTTAATATTTGGAAAACCATGTATGCATGAAATATATTTGAGAATATATGACTAATATTTTTATGATGACATCTCATGTAAATTGCATACTTGTATGTAACGCAGGTGAGATGGTCAAAGTATGCCCTTGGAGTACATAGATTCTCAGAGGGATATCTTTATAATAGGTTTGAAAACCTATGATTGTAGTTATTTTTATGATGACATCTAATATAAACAGCATGCTTGTACGTAATGCAGGTGGGATGATGAAAATATGTACTGGATGTACATGTCTCCTCGGAAGGATGTATGGGGTGTACATATATTCTCGGAGGGATATCTTTGGAATAGGTTTGAAAACCTATGATTGCAATTATTTTTATGATGACATCTCATATAAAATGCATGCTTGTATGTAACATAAGTGAGATGATGAAAATATGTACTGGATGTACCTAGCTCCTTGGAAGAATGTACAAGGTGTACATAGCTTTTTGGAGCGATATATTTGGAATAGGATTGAAAACCTATGACTACAATTATTTTTATGATGACATCTCATATAAACTGCATGATTGTATGTAACGTAGGTGAGATGATGAAAAAAAGTATTGGGTGTACATGGCTCCTCGGAAGGATGTACAGGGTGTACATAGCATCTCGAAGGGATGTCTTTGGAATAGTTTTGAAAATCTATGTTTGAAATTTTATAATGACATCTGATGTAAATTGCATGCTTGTATGTAATGCAGGTGAGAGAATGAAAACATGTACATGGAGTACATGACTCCTTCGAAAGGATGTACTTGGGTACATAGCTTCTCCCCCTTCCATTTGGGTAGTGGTATGCATCACTTAGGATGCCTAGGGTGTAAGACATCTTGTTAGACTTCTTCCCACACACATTCACACTGTAAGGGGATTGTCACGAGAGTGGGCGATTCATGAAGAGAATAACTCCTAGGTATTATGATGTTTGGAAAGGAATTAGCACCTGAGCATTGGTAAGCACTTGGAGGAGGTGTTGGGCCCTTAATCTAGAGCTGTCATTAAGCACCTAAGAAGGTGTTCGAATCTGAAGTGGGGATAATCAGATCTCAGTTCAGAGATGCGATACAGATAAGTATTATATTACTTGGAAAATCCTAGTTGATTTTCTATAATTACACATGTGTATAATGATTAAGCGAATATTTTTTAAAATCTTGTTAAGAAATAAATCATAGGAAAATGAATCTAACATGTGAATTAATTTGTTATGGTTCCTAGAAAGGAAGCACATGAGCATTGGTAAGCACTTAGAAAAGGTGCTATTCACGTAAGCTAGATCTTCCATTGAGAACCCAAGGAGGTGTTAGGCTCTGAAGCGGCAAGATCTCGATTAAGAGATGTTATGCAAATAAGTATTTGGTTTACTTATCAAATTTTTGTTGGTGTTGATTTTTTGTGAATACACATGAGCATATGATGCCACCATGATTTTGAAAATATTGTTATAGATTTCATCCTATTGGAATGAATCTAATATATGAATTGAATTCATTGTCATGTTCGGAAAGGAAGCACATGAGCTTGGTAAGCACTTAGAGGAGGTGCAGGCTCTTAAGGAGAGTTGCTATTGAAGCACCTAAAGAGGTGTTGGGATAAGGAACGAAGCTGTCACACCTTGGTTGAGAGGTATTTTCAGGTGATTCGAGGCTTGCAGAAATTTGGCTAACCTTTAATGCACAACCATGTGTGGGTTGGGGCAGCGTTGTAAGTTCCACAGTTGTATAAATTCAAATTGGACACCTAAGGAACTAAAGTAAGATACTTATGCTGATGAGTTCTTTGTGCACTTGGAAACTTTTTGTTGATTTTATATCAATATACATGTTCATGTGATTCATCTATGATTTTGGAAAATCTTATGAATACTGACATGGAAATTGACTCATTGCTTGGGGTTTGAGCATAGGTATTGGTGGTCTCCAAAGACACTGTAAATGTTCGAGGATGAGGAGAAGGATTATCCAAGACTAGAAAGAGATCTTGTGGTGTGTGCTGATGCATGCAAGAATGGAGAGGAAGCACTGCGGTCCTGAAGAGGCTACGTGGGAACTGGAGGATGCCATGCAACTCACACATCCATTTTTTTTTCAATTTTTCATAGCACCGAGGGTGGTGCCAGTGTAGCAATTGTTAAATCTTTGTAAAGCACTGAGGAAAATTCTATTAAAGGGGGAGGGGAATGTAACACCCTGATTTTGACCCTGTGGTATTAAATTGCATATGATGTAAATATTTTTATTTAATCATGGTGTGGATCCCAAGGCAAAGGCCTCACCATGGATTTAGTATCGTATGTATTGGTGTTGATGGTTTATGTTCTATCCAGGAACGATATGTTTGAGACATCATGTAAAATGAAAATTAATAAGAATACCACAACTAGCTATGTGTACAGACATTAAAGAGACATGGCAATGATTTCACAAGAAATACGGGGGTGTAATCAACCCTTAGGCCATGGGGGAAAAGCCCACAAAGTGGTCAAATACCTTTTTTTGTCTTTTATTCCCAGTCATCTAAATTTGGTAAAGGAAGTTATTTCCTTGGGATGGGAAAGGTGCAGAGGTCAAATTCAAATTTGGGAAGTCACCCATTTTTTGGAAAATGTGTTTTTGACTGATGGGGTGAGTAAAATCTTAGGAAGGCATGCCCAAGCCATTATGCACCCATGAATTTCACCTTTTGACCCATTCTCACTCATGTGGGCTCTCTCATGTAGGAGGAAGGGGGTTGAGCTCTCCCCTTCACGATTTGGAAGTTTTCCCATGTTTCTGCATATTTTGGGAAGTCATTTTTATGATGTTGAGAGCTAATGCAGGAGATATTCACATTTCAGTGTTTGTTGGGGGTCGTTTTTGTCTCCCTCATGATTTGGGTCATTTTCTCCATTTTCCCATGCTCATAATTTTTTCTCTGTGTTGTTGGGCGAATGGGAAGGAATGGATCATAATTTTGGGGTTTGAGGCGGTTGTTTTTCCTCTATGAGAAAGATAGAATATTCCCTCATGTTTTCTGCATTTTTCCTCACTTTCTCCAAGCTACGGAATCCGTGTTGTTGTTGTTTTGTGAATGACCTAAGGAGATTCACAATCTGTGGGTTTGGGGAGGTCGTTGTTTCTCCCATGGTGCCATGGATGTTTTCCTGAAGCTATATGTTTGAATTAATTCCAAACAAAATTAATGCCAACCAAAATTAATTCTGGAGCATGATAATTTGTTGTAGTTGAGACGTTCCAAGGCATGATAAGTTGTTGCAGTTGAACCACTTTGGAGCATGATAAGCTGTTGGAATAGAACCACCCGGTAATTGTGAACCCTTCTTTTAAATCATAGACATATTAGCTCAAGGAAAGGTAAAATCCATGATTGTAAGTAAAATCAATCATCAAATGAAATAATGAATAAGGATTTATACCTAAAATATTCATGCTCGTTTGTAAGGAAAATATAAGGATTCATCTACAAAATAGGGACAAGAATAGGGAGAAAGGATGAAATAGGGTAGATTAAAAAGGGGTAAATTCAAGACCCAATATCTCCCCCCAGCTATCTAGTTGCATGTCGTCATGCAAAAATATGAGATAGTCTGAGTTTGAATCAGACTCAAGAATCTTCGTATGAAAATTTGTAAGGTTAAATCAGCCCAACAGTCTCTTTGATCTCTCTTTGTCATCATGTAGGTTCCCTTGTAGTTTCTGTCTGCCCACCAAATAAGAGGAAATATAAACTTCAAATACAACCAGTTTAGACCAGAGGAGGGCCATACATTTAACATAGCCAGGAACTCTATTCAAGGCATATTTAAATTTTTAAAAACAAAAGGAGTCTTTTGGCCTTAGGGCTACAGGGGAAAATTCCCATCTCTGGATGCTTTCTTCCAGAGCAATGTCCTGCTGCCAAGATATAATATCAACACAAGTGGACATGACCTTATGTTGAAATTCAACCAACTAATTTATTTTATATGGAAATGAAAGGTATTTCTTGTGCCTAGAAATCAAAAGGATAAGGGGCTCTAGGTTCTCCACGAATCCAGAGAGTGAATGTTTCCTCATTTCTTCGAATGGTTTGTGAGGGCCTTAACTAACACACATGATTAATGACAAAAGAGGTAAATGATCTTAAAATAATATCCCCAATATAGGGAACTAGATTAGCTTGTGTATCCATCAGGTATGTCTTATCATGCAAATATAACTCACATAACAATTTTGTGCAAACAAATTCACTCTGGGTGAAAGTTTCTAAAAATTGAGAAGGTGTTACAACTTGTGAGGTGCTTCCTTGTTTTAAATCCTTAATCTGGAACAAAGTCATATGTTCAAGTAGGAATATAGGATAGGATGGGGAGGGGGGTTTGCAGCTGAATAACTCATGACTTAAAGAGAGCATCAGTTCTTTATCTTTCTCCATATACTCATATTTCTTTAACTCTTTTAATTTCTCTTACATCTTTTCCCATCAAATTTTTTGAATGAATATCCCTCAAGCCATTGTTCCCTTAATTATTGAATGATATTTTTGTGCTCAGTAAGGTAAATCATTCCTTCATCAAATTGGCTTACATAATACCTCCATTTAGCTACTTGAATCTTTAAAAATGATACCTCTTTTGTCAATTCTTGATTATTTCCATCTCTGGATGGATCCTCAAATTCTGCATCATCCACCTGTGTTACTACTTCTTTCATTTGAACGTTTAAAACATGGGCTGTTTCTTCATCATTCTTAGTATGAACTACTACTTCTTTTGATTTTCAGTAGTGTAAACCTTAGTCTGAACTACTATTTCTTGAGTTTCAGCAGTGTCAACCTTAGTCTGAACTGCTACTTCCTATGTTTCAATAGTCTCAACCTCACTCTGAACTACTACTTCTCATGTTTCAATAGTTTCAGCTTGAAATACTCTTTCAACAAATGTTTTCAGAAACATTAGTTCTTGTGTGATAGTGTCTGATTCCTTCAATTCTATCGTACCATCTTTGTTAACCAAATTAAAATACATTGGTTCTTTTTTACCAGTGTCATGTTTGATCTCCATATATCCATGCTTCTAGATGATCTCAGTATCAATTGACTATTTCTCCTGATCTGGCAGTGGATTGATGTCCTAGGAACTACTCCCAAAGGGAATACATTCAATATTTTCTGAATATTGAGGCTACAGTGCCTTATTTAAATGTAATTTATGTCCAGGAATCTCATCCAACTTCAACCCTGTTTCTTCTCCTGGTTCCTTATTCAATGTCTCATTTATTCCTTGGCTTGAATGTGCCAATATCCAGGTTACTATTTCCATTTAATCAACCTTATCTCCTTCCAATATACACAAAACTCCACATTTAGGACATGACATCTCTTCTTTTTCTAGGATGGAAAGTGAATTTTCAAACTAACTAGCATCTTCTACCAAGGTGTCTAGGCCTCATGTTGCTTTCATTTTTCTCACCTCTTTCCAACTTTCTAGTTCTCCCCTAAGTTCTCCTGCATCTTCAGTCAACAATTAATTTTCATAATGCAAAATTTGTAACTAGGCTTGCACAGGTTCTTAGTTAATGCTGGCGACCATAGGTAAATTAGTCACGGGTTCTTATGTTTCAGTGGGTACCCTAGGTTTTAAAATGGGAATTTATATTGTTTTCCTTTCTACTTCCCAAGAATCCCTCATTCTTCTTTCTATGGATGATTCTCCCTATGTTCCAATATATTCTTGCATAATAGTGTCATCTATTGGTAAATTCCCACTCGTTCTTGTGTTTCAGTGGGTAAAATGGAAATTCTAGTGCTTACCACTTCTATTGTCTAGGAATCCCTAGTTCTTATTCCCTTGGATGATTCTATCAGTGTTTCAGCTGGTTCATGAGTAACAATGGCTTCCATTAGTAAAATTTCCACTAGTGCTTGTGTTTCGGTGGGTAAAATGGGAATTTCAATGCTTACCACTTCTATTGTTTAGGAATCCCTAGTTATTCTTCCCCTAGATTATTCTCCTCCAATAATCGATATTTTCCTCTTCCTATGTCATGTGATAAAGGTAGAGACTTCTCCACTTTCTACTAAAGGTTCCTACTCCTCTATTAAAGTTCCTTTTATCTCCAAGGAAGTTTCGATCTCAATAACCTAAGGCCTTATTTCCTAAGTTTTTGCAACTTCTCCTTCTTCTCCTGCCACATTTGTAGCTGCATATTCCATTGTTTCTTCTTCTACAATTGTTTCTCCTTATATTTCTTCTGTTGTTGCTTCCTTAGTTGGTAATGGTGCAACTTTTTCTATTGGTCCAACCATTTCCTCCATAGCATTATCTGCTACTGCAGCTCCCCCTGAATTCTCCTCTTACTCATCTTCGCCTTCTTCCAATTCTTCATCCCTCCCCCCAACTAAATATTAGGAGCTCTATTCAACCTCTCTATCATTAATGTGTGCCACTACAGGATCCTGGTGCACCACATATCCAACAAACTATTCCCATGTTAATTTCTTTTGTGTCAAATATATTTGGAGAAATAATTTTATCATCCCATGGTTTGTGATAGAAGAGAGTGGGTGTCTGGATTTCTTAACATAATACGCCATGTTTTGTAGAGTATGTGAAAGATATAATGGCATATTTATAAGCCTTCCATGGTGTAAGTGATACAATAGGAAAAAATCATAAATATAAACAACCCTATATATTCCTTCACATGTAATGTACCTTTTTAGGAAGATAACGACCTAGTATCAGGGTCTTGGAAATGTCTTCGGCGGCCACTCCTCTAGCCCTTTTCTACACTTTCTCCCCTGCTGCTAGAAACTCTTCAACTGCTCTCAAATTGTTTCTTCTAGAAGAACCAACAATCCCCAATCTGAGTTAGTCATGTAACTTCTACTACTTCTTGTTTTGATGCATCTATTCTCAAACCTCTAATCTATGAGTATTTTCCATTCAAGTTCATAGTGAACTAGAGTGTTGTTTCCTGATGGAAACCTTTCAATCTTTGGAAATAACCAATCTATCTAGATTCATGAAAAATGAGAAAGACCTCTCTGTTTCCAAACAGAGTGTCTACATTTATAGGTTCATACCTGATTGGAGGACCCATAGTGTGTTTTATTTACTTGCTATGATAGGAGGGTGTATTAACTGACATAATCATTCATTCGATTTTCATCAATTGAACACAGTAACTGGATAACAATTGTTTGTATGGTTGTTTTGAAGTTTTGCAAAATTAGAAATAGGATGTATTACATATTATCGAAGATAGGATGACATTTGTTTGGAAGTACAAGAGGGATGGTTTAGAAAAGAAAATTAACTAATTATGGACTACTGTCAGGAGAAAAAAATGTATAATAATTACTATTATATCAATTAATACTTGATTATTCTTGCAATGAGAATCCATACCTGATCATCATTACTCTAGCCGTCAATTACCTGTATGATTTGAACTTCTGATGTGAAATAATCATGAGGGAGATAATTTCACATGCGCATTTAAGAATAAATCTGTTGTCAAGCATTAATCAAGCGGAGCATGTTCATATCAGCATTGATTTCCGAAATGCATTGGAAATATGCCCTAGATGTGGTAGATTTTTCGTGAGATTGTCAACAACAATACTAGCGGAGTTACGGAAAAATATGGCGGAAAAATGATAGAGTTGCAGCATAAAATAACCAAGTTTGATGGAAAAGCAGGGGACTTGCAGCAGAGAATGGTAAAATTTATCGAGAAAAGTAACGGATTTGCAACGGAATTTGGCCAAAAATAGCGGATAAATTAGCAGAGTTGTAGTGGAATTTGATAAGAAATAGCAGAGTTGCAGCAAGATTTGGCCAAAAATAGAAGAAAATTAATGGTGTTGTCAAAGGATTTGGGAAAAAATAGTGGAAAATTAACTGAGTTGCTGCGGAATTTGCCCAAAACTAGCAGTGTTTCAGTGGATTAAAATTAAGCACTAGACAAAATTTTCTCTAATTTTTTTTTTGGTAGAGATTGATAATAATATGCGAAATGATAAATTTCCCATCAAAGATATGCAATCTTATCCATTCATTCTTTCAAGGATTCATATCAATGAAAAAGGATTGTCCAAGATTTTGCAATTGCTTGGCCCATCGCAACTGCTTCTTCTTCCTGAACCTTCTCACAAATATATGTTCACAATTCTAAAAAACACACCATATAATAGGTAGAAAAAGAAAATGAATAGAAAAAATCAAATAATTTTATTTATATACAATTTTTGTGTAGGATTTGCATCAGACTTAAAAAGTTTTAGAAACATGGGAAAAATCCTACTCCTGTCTTAGTTAACAGTTTGGATCAACTACGACCTATGAGATAAATGCATCCTTTGATATAGGTTTATGATAAAAAAGTAATCGATGACAATTTGTAAACAAAGGTGTGATTTTCATCAATAGTGGTCAAACAAACGGTTCCATTTTCAAATACCTTATCTGTTAGGGAAGGTCCCAGTCATATTGTATGTATCTTGCCTTCAAAATTCTTTTTAAACTGTGAATCATACAGTAAATCCCAATATCCTTGGCAAAATACTTTTTTATTTATAAATCTATCATGCCATTTGGAGCGTTGTTGTTGAATTAAATTCGTATGATGTACAGCAGCAGTGCGCTTTTCATCTAGTTCATTCAGTTGATTCAATCGGTTCTTTTGAGCCCCTGTTAAATCTAGGTTTTCCTATGTGGTTGTTCTAAGAGTTTTAATTTCAAATTCAATAGGATAAACAACACTCTTTCTATACACCATTTCATATGGGGAGAAATATGTAGTGTTGCACGATATTTTACAGTAGGCCCATAATGCTTCTGGAATGCTTTCATCTGAATCGTTGTGATGACTCTTTAATGTTTTTGTAAGGATTGACTCAATCACCTTGTTCATTATTTCAATATTCCCATTGGCATGTGGATGATATGGAGAGATTAGTCGATGTTGAATAAAATACTTCTAAAACAAGGCCTCCACCTTTCGAGACACAAAGTTTGGTCCTTCGTTTCTCACAATTTCCTATGTTACTCCAAAGACAATGAAGATCTCTACATATTAAAAGTCTATTACAACTTTATCCTTTGCCTTTACCAAGGCTACAAATTCCAACCACTGGGTCAAATAGTCAATGCAAACTAGAATGTAAACTTTCTGTCTTGATGGAGGGTTGATAGGATCTACAAAATATAGGGCCCATGTATTAAAGGGTTCAACCACCAACTGTGGCTAAAGTTGCATTTCATCTAATATGTTTGGCTGGCCCATTCTCTATCAACTCTTAGAGGCTTGAACATAATTTATCGCATCCAAAAATATAGTTGTCCAGAAATATCCCATCCTCAATGCTTTATTGATCGTACTTTTATCATCAAAATACCCCCCACAGGGGTCATCATGGAAGGCATTCAAAATACTGTGGATTTCATCCCTCTGTCACACAATGCCTGATTTCCAAATCAAGTCCTATATAAAAGAGGTTTCCTTCGATCCAACAATACCTCACACTTTGTTGTATGATTCTTCTCTTTTCTCATTTGGATAAGTTCGATGCAAGTCTACCTACAACCAAGTAATTTGAAATATCAGCATACCATGGAGAAAAGGTTGAGACTGTAAATAAATTTTCATCAGGAAAGGGCTCTTCATTTCGTGTATCATCATTGTTAATAGTCAGTCAAGAAAGGAAATCTGTAACCACATTGTCCTTCCCTATTCTGTCAACAATAGTTATGTCAAATTCCTGTAGTAACAACAACAACTTTCTCACTCTAGCATTAGTAATGGGTTTTTTCATCAAATATCTAATAAACAAGTGGTCAGTGTGTACAAATGTAGAATATCCACTAATCTCTATATTTATTGATGGCGTAAACGATAGCAAGGAATGCTTTCTCTATTACCATGTAGTTTAGCTCAGCAGGAGCTGAATTTTTACTAACATAATAGATAGTATATGGGTTGTGACCTTTCTGTTGTCCCAGAAATGCTCCAATGGCTATGTCTCAAGCATCGGAAGGGATATGAAAAAGCAAGGCCCAATTACACCCCCTTAATATTGGTGTTGTAGATGGACTTTTCTTTAGTTCTGAAAATGCTTCTTCGCATGTATCTGTCCACACAAATTGGCCATCTTTCATTAGTAAAGTAAATAAAGGAGATGCCAATTTGGAAAAAAATTATATGAATCTTCTATAATAACCAGCATCACCAATAAAATGTCTTACCTCTTTCTATGACTCAAGGATATCAATATTTGAAATTACATTTATCTTTGCTAGATCTACCTGAATACCTATAGTAGATATAAAATGTCCCAAAAGCACACCTTCACTCATCATCATGTCACATTTTTTGGTGTTCAGAGATAGGTGTGTCTATTCACAGTGTTTTAGAACTTTTTCCAAGTTCTCCAGTGCTTCATCAAAATTATTTCCATAAAGAGTGAAATCATCCATAAATACCTCCATAGAATCGTTCACCATTTCATAGAAAATTCCAATTACAACCCTTTGAATGTAGCTGCCGCATTTCAAAACCCAAAAGGAAGCACTGTGTATGTGAAGGTGCCCCAAGGATAGGTTAAGGTGGTTTTATTCTGGTGTTCAAGGGAAATCTATATTTGGTTATATCCATTGAAACCATCTAGGACTGAAAAGAACTAGTTTTGAGACAAGGTGTCTAGAAATTGATTGATGAAAGACCAAGGGAAGTGGTTCTTATGTGTTTCTTTGTTAAGTTCTCTATAATCTACACAGACTTGCCATTTATTTTTCTTCTTGGTTATGATCACTAGTGGGTAGACCCACTTGTTATCTTAAATAGGGTAAATAAAACCTCACTCTAAATGTTTTTGGATTTCCCCCTTCATGATATATCTCAAGTTCAGGTTCATTCTACACTGAGGTTGGTGTACAAGATTTGAATAATTCTTAATATCAATATGATGGATACATAGTGTCAAGGTAATTCCCCCCATTTATGTGTATTCCCTCACAAAATACCCCTTATGATGTTTCAGTAGTGTAACGAGACATTCCAACTCATCGACTTTGATATTATGGTTGATATTCAATGTTTTCCATGAGTCAACTTCTACTAGAACACACTTAGAATTTTTAATTATAGGAATCAATTAAGTGTTACTGACTAAGGATTCTTTTATGAGTTCTTCCTATTCTCATTCTTTTAGTGTGCTATCGAGGATCTGATATGCTTGTTTAGTGACATACGTAGGCTCTCTAATGAAATTATAGATGGTGTCATCTTCAGATTCCGTTTTAAAGTTCAAGGTTCTCCCAATTGTTAATAAAGCATGAATATATTCTCATTCCTCTAAATCCATCCATAATGGAATCTCAACATCTAGGCTCGGTCTAGAACGAGGATATAAATTCATATTTTTAATGGCATGTCCATCAAAAATTGTCATGGACCCTGATCTACAGCTGATGTATGCATTTGTTGTAGCCATCCTGTTATATTTTCTTAAGATCTCATTAGATTATATAGGATGCTTATCTAAAAGAATTACAAGTACATCAAAATGCATAAAATGTAAAAGATGCACAAGACACAAATATTTTCATTGGGGAAACCATAGAGGAGAAAACCCGACAAAATTATTAAGAATAGTAAGTTGATCAAAAGCAGTAATAAGAAATGTTCAACAGCTATCTTTCTCTCCTCCTATGACCATATCTCTCTCTCTCAAACTCCTTAAAGAGTGTGTGAGGTGTTTATAAATGAGGTAGAGAGCCTCCCTATTTATACCCTTTCAGGTTACTGAACAAATATAAGACTCAAGCCTACATGTCATTGTTGACAGGCCCAATATGTAGGTAGATGGAAAATTCTACAAGGCATTCAACACAAGGAGATAACCCAACCAAAGGCTTCGAATCTTTCCCATGCAAAGAAGACTCCATCATCGAGCCGTTTGAAATGGATAAATCCTATCGATACAAGGCCTCCACTAGCACAAGAGTTTTATTAGATCTTGAAGATCTGTCGTGAGAATAAATTGAGAAACAAAGATTAAAAGAATTGATGTCTAACTAATTGCTTAAGGACACTTAAAGAAAGGTAGATAATGTTTCAAGTAAGATTGTTGTGAAATATAACAAATGAAAGAAAACAACTAATTAATGTACAAACATGTAAATCAATATTAATTTATTCAACTATATTTAGAATTAAACTCAACAAATAAAGTTTCCAAGAATTATTTCCAAAGTATTAGAGATACAGAACAAATACCAGAGACAATATTAATTCACAAATCAATATCAAGAGATTGATAACTGATCCTCTGTAGAATAAAAGATAATGCACATCAAATAAACAAATTCAATTGATACACATTACATATATTAACTCCAGCATAGAAAAACCAATATTACAACCAAGATATGGATAAAAGTGATCTGATAATTAGTAAGATGGAAATATTAGGAGATGAACTGAAATTCAATAAACAAATTCAATGAATAACCATGGATAAATGCAATTTTATTAATCTACAAAAACATTACAAAATAGTAAAACCACAAACTTCCCTATTTGTCTCAAAGTAGTCTTGTCTCCTTTGTATTTCTTAATCCTTTTCTCTAAAAAGTTGGGAAAAATCACTCTTTAAATAAGATTTGAAACTTACAAGAAAATAAAATATTCCCAAAATGTGGGATTATTCAATCAAATAGTTTGTAGGATTGGGCAAGGGAAGAACACCACTTACCAAATAGGTCCACAATGTGATCGAGTTCCTGAAAGTGGGAATTCCTCAAGTGAATTTTGGTCTTGCAAATTTGGGAGGAAATATCCTCCTTTTTTATTTTCTTCCATGCTTTGATGAACAACTATATCTGAGATATCGAAGCATGGGGAGCCTAGATCCATTTCTTGATTTCTTACACCATGAGATGACTACTTTTTTTGATCAAGTCTTTGGTATTATCAAAATTATTCTCCACTTGCTCCAAATGAATTTTAGGCAAAGGTTCCCAACTCATAGGATCCAAAATAGGTAAACTGAAATATGTTAGTGAATTCTTTGCATCTTACCACCTCTGTTCACAAGCAATTTTTCCTCCATTGATTAGAGTTTCAACTGAATCACATATACCTTCCCATGTCTCAATGGAAACATCAGTTTTTTTGTCCTGTAACTTGTCTAATATTGGTAAGCCATGAGGTTTTTCCTCATTATTCTTTTTCCAACCTATTACCTCCACTAAATTAGTGGATCCTTCTCTCATATGATCATGGTGATACTGAAAGGCTTCAGAATGCTTGGTAAACTTGTCATCAAACCCTTGCATCTCATCAAAATAAGTATATAAATATATTATAGCTTGTTGGAATTTTTGGTGTACTTTACAGAGTACCTATTTGAAATCTTCAGGTGTCAGATCCAGAAGAAAGGAGGATTTTGAGGCTATATGGGAATCTTTCAGCTATTGATTGATGAGAGAAATTTTCCCTGCCTGTTGCTGATTTAGAACATTTACATTCCCAAGTTGTTGCTTGATTTGTTCAACTTTCTTTTTCCATTTTTGTACCATGTCTTCATGTTCTCATTTCAACTAGATGATTTCTTGTTCATGCCTCTGTTATGCTTTTGCAATTCCTTCTTTTTTTCACTAAGACCCAAACTTAACTATGAAACTGAGTTAAAATTAGCTACTGCGAAAACTCCCATAGCAGTTGTTATGTCCACTTCCCCTTGTTGGATATCATTGGTGTCTACCTTCCAAATGACCTGATTAAGGGAAGCAACCTGTTTGGATGATCCTTCTATGGATTTATTGGCTCCTATTTTAACCACAAATTTGTCCTTTTTGCTCCAATAATATTTTCCCATGGATACCACGACATCCTCTCCAAAATCTACCATCACTTATGATGATGAAGTGGTTTGGTGCTGGATGGAAACCAGACGATTAGTTTGGGTCTAAGCTATGGGGATTTCAATGTTGAGGGGAGGGATATTCATGGGAGTAGAAGCAGAGGTAAAGGTAAGGGTTATAAAAGAATCAGATATAGGCAAAACTTCTTTTTTAAGAAGTGTCATAGGGGAAAAATAAGTGCTCACTTTAGGAGGTTTGGAAACTAGGGATGTTGTGATAGGGTGAGGTGGTGAAAGAGGAGGAAGAGAAGTATGAATGGATTATTACACTAAAATTGTGGGAATGCTGGTATTACCTCCCATAATGGGTGAGAGATTTATCTTAGAAAAGGACTGTTGGGAAGATGATGAACCTAACATATTGGGAAAACTTTGGAGATTGAGAATGGATGATAAGAGGGTAGTGAACACAACCTATGGGAAAGTATCAGAGTCTTATTCCACCTCCAGATCTCTATGTACATTATGAATCTCATCTTGAGCTAAGGATAAAGGAATTACCTATATCTTCTAAAAGTGATTTCCCTTTCTTACCAATTGGGAGTAAAGGAATGTGATTTTCTTTTGTGGGTGCTTCTAGAAGTTGAGCCTATTCGGGGACTACTTCAATCTTTTCTCTTTTAGGCTGTGCTTTATCTGTCTCTGCATGAGTTTGTAGTTGGGAACTGATTTTTTCAAGATTCATATTGAATTCTACTCCTCTCTGCAATGTATCCTCCATTGAAATAATACTAGGAGTGGATGGGCCATCAAGCATATGTTTAACCTTGTCCTTGGTTTAAGAAACATGAGTAGAAGTAGAGCTTATTGTGTGTTCTCTTTCTTCTTCTTCTCTCTTCTCCTTTTGAAGATCTTGTTCTATTTTGAGCTTATCTCCTCTTTGACGAAGATTTCTTATCTTAAGATCCTTTTGATACTGTTACAAATGGGACTTGGTATCTGGATCAATGATTTTATTCATTGCCTCCTAAAAATTGGTAGATCCTTGGAACATGGAATCATTGAGATCATTTTCATGAGCATAATGAAATATAACATGCTGATGTGTAAAAGGATTGGCCAAATGAAATATTGGACCATGCATTCTTTTCGATGCCTCCCCCAAGTTCATAGTAGAAATCTATTTTCGTAGCAGGGATTCATCAGTGGGGTTCTGTATCGTAAGGGTTGTGAGAGACAAAGGAAATTTGTGTCAATGACTCTTCTTGTTTTTACTCAATTTGGGAAAAACCCCATCAATGACCGTCTGATAGGCTCATTATTGAAGAACCATTCAGTCGAGAACTATTCTAGGAAGTAGGTGGACTGTATTGCAGCCCCAAATCCTTATGTAAGAGAAATATTCTCCTACATACCGCCTGCCATACACTGAAATGAGTTCCCTAGAGCCTTGAGAGAATGCGACAGCATCAAATTTAAAAATTTTGAAGTACATTGACCCAAGAAATAGGTCACAGAGCTCATAAACCTAAGCGATGAAATTGTCATCCCACATATAAGAGAAATATATATGATTGAGTGGAGATTTGTCGCTCCCATACCAATTTAGGGTTGGGAAAGAAGAAGACATGCAAAATGCATCCATCATGAACCCTAACGTATAGAAATAAAACTTTTGGGTTGATGGGGTTTTCTTATATTTTTTTATTTCATCTCGCAAGTTGGAGGGAAAAATTTGTGCCCAATTAAAAGAATCGCCTATGAGAAAAATATGGTGGGCCACAGTAACCCAGTGTTCCTTGAATGATGACTGGTTTGGTAACCCATATAACCTGCAAAACATGGCAGCCAACAATGAGAAGGGATCTCTGAACCAAGAAATTGGATATGATGCAAGTGAAGTGGGGATGACTAGTGTTGTGTCTTCTAAGGAAGATTTCACTACTTCTTGATAAATGAATTTGGAAAGGGTTTCCTTGAAATTTTTTGAAGAGAGAAGTTGCTTGGGGGTTTCCAAAGTGTAAGGCCTAGAAAATACATCTAGATGGAATGAAGCAATAGGGGTATTATCCCTATCATGAGACATGTGTCTCTTAGGGTTGACGTGGTATAATCCCCACTTAACAGGGTTTGTGTAAGGCATGAATGGGGGTATGGAAACAATGCAATGGAGCTGAGAATTGTGAATATGGAGGTAAGAAGGATGGTCATGGGTGACAGAGGAAAAATCATTATTGTCAAAAATAGCATAAATTATGGACCAACCCATATATGAGGTGCTAGACACATGCCCAATGGTTTAATTGAAAACATCGGCATTGGGATCTTTGATTTTCTACTCTTGAAGAGCATTTTTTGACCTGGTGTTCCTGGTTATGGTAAATTCCTTCTCTGATTGAATTTTTGCCACCATGTTTGATAACAATGTGAATTCAAATATAATAGAATAAATGGTCAGGGAGAAAAAAAATTACCGGTGAAAACACTCATAAAGTCACAAGTCTGTGCGCTTGGACATAGAGGAAATGCACAGTAAAAACCATCAGTAGAGTGAAAAAGAACGAGTAACAATGGTAAAAACATATGTTCAAATATTTAAAAAATCCAACTCAAACAGCTAAAAGAATATGGGTCGTATATTTCATATGGATGGACAGATGAGATCAAGGCAGCATGATAGGATATAATATTTGGCAACATTTACTGTTCATGGTTTCCAATTTCTGATTTGTGAAATTGGGAATTAGCAATTAGAAAACAAACATTCAGTCAAAAAAGGATGTGGTGTTTCCAGTTTTCAAAATTGGAAATAAAAAATGAGTAAAGGATATATCTCATAAATCGAAAACGATATTTTTGGATATCCGAGATGCGAAAGGTTGGAAATCGAAAATCAAGAGAACGTCAAACGTTTTTAACAAAATCAGAGTTTTTCAGTTTCTGATATATGGAAATCAAAACTTTGACTTTTCTTTATTTGAACACACAAGACTTTCGAGATCCTAAATGTCGGAAATTGGAAATTAGCAAACTAACTTCAACATTCCTCCCAAAAAGGGATTTCTGCTTTCCAATTTCGAAAGTAGGGAATCGAAAAATTTCAACAAGTTTAAAAAATGGATAAAGGTCCCAAAAACCAAAAAAAAAAAAAACAAGGTTTATTGAATAAATTTATTCAAACCAAAGAAAACAACAAAGAACTTACAGCTTGATAATTTCCCTAAGTGATGAAGGGCCAGACAAGCTAGTGAATGGGGGCCCCTATTTTGATGATTTAAAATGGGGATCTATTGCAGGAAGAAACAAATGGAGACTTATTGGGGAAAAACAATTATCCTTGATTTCCTTTACATGAAAATTTGAAGAAACATGTCATTATAAATATGTCGGTTTTAGCAGCAAACTCATATGAGAAACAACTGGATCTAGTAGAGAAAAATACTTTAATTGATATCACGCAACTGTGATCATTGATAATAATACTCAAAAAAATAGAAAGCTATAAAGAATGGTAAAACATCCCTAAAAAATGGGCTTAAGTGATAAGTAGTTAAAGATAATATTCCAAATAAGAAACCCTTGGTTTATATCATGACCTTCAAATCAAAATCACTTGGGAAATAGGAATTTTTATTCCAAGTATTTACAATTTTTTTTATTAAGATCAGACCATCCTAGTTGTGTGAATAACACTGTCTTCTTATAGAGCAATGTTGTACACAAATTTCACCTTGAAACTAAACAAGCTACCTATGTCAAGAGACTCCCTCTCTTTTCAATTTTTACACCAAAACCAATTACAATGTCCTAGTAACCACCTATCAATAATTTCAGTCCAAGCATCACCCATGAACATGGTTGGGCTAGCTTGTAATTAGACCTCCTATGATTGAGTGCAAAGAGATGAATATTGCATAATTTAGAAGGATTACATGGGATGCAAACTGCAAGCCATTACCTTGGCTTGGGAACCAACTGATGGTAATGTCACTCACAATCATGAAGATGATAGGTTGGATTATGATAAGACCCCCTATATTGTAGCTTACAATCATTGATATATTTGTTTATTTTTGTCCCAGGTGACAAGGCTGAGATAAAAAAAATACCTGAAGGTTAAAGAAACTAGTATAGATGTACTACTATAATCACCATAGTGTTAGGCATAAATGCAAGAGTATCCTCGACAACTTCCTTGTCATTATGAATACAGTAAATATAATGATCAACAGAAATGTGGATTTCAGTAGAGATGATGCCAACAATAGATCTTGTATTGTTTTCCCATAAGCATATTAATCCAAACCAAAACCAAGTAAAGGTTCATGACATATTAAGATAAAAAATATTAGTAAAGGTTTTTAGGATAAATTTCTTTATCAACAAGCATCGGCTGCTGTGGGAATATCAAGTCTTGTGAAAGAAAAGAAAACAAACCAAAATCAAGAAAACCAATCACACCAATCCAAAACACACACTATGTACATGTAAGTAAAAATCACCTCAAGAGAAATATTTCTTGAACAGGTAGACATTTGTCGGAAAACTGTCAGTGAAACCTTCCAATGTTTGTAAGCGAACAATACCAAGTCTGAGATTTTCTATAATAATGGACGGTCCTAGCCACATACATTGAAACTTTATGTAGTATTTTTTGTCCTTTTGGGGCTTGTCCCAGTTGAGTACCAGATCCCTAATATAAAACTGATGATTTATTGAGGACTTATCATCAAACCACATTTTTACTAATTGTTGATGATGGTACAACTTGTTCCTAGACTTCTCCCTTTCTTCTTCTAATTTAAGAAGGGTATCAATTCTATCTTGTAAAGGGGAATAGTCAGGGTCTTGTGAAAAAGACTAAGTAATGTGCAATGATGGAAGTAGAAGGTTTGGTGGTAGGACAACTTCTTTTTCGTAGACCAAAAAATAGGGAGAATTATCGGTGCCAACTTTAGGAGTTATCCTTTCATCCCATAGAGAATTAATAGTTTACTATGCCAATCTTTATGTCTATCAGCTATAGTCTTCTTGAGAATATTGATCAATTTATTATTAGAAGATTCTTCTAGTCCATTACCTTGTGGTTAATAATTAGCATATTGTTTTACCTTTATCCCTTTTTGAAGGGAACACTAAGTGAGATCAATAGAGTTGAAATAAGAAGCATTGTCAAAAACCAAAGAGTCAAGTACTCCAAACCTTGTAAGGATATTTCTCTCCAAGAAAGATGTGACCAAGTTAGTGTTAGCAATCTTTAATGGGATTGCTTCCACCCAATAGGTAAAATAATCTGTTGCAGTCAGAATGTACTTGTGCTGCAATGAAGAAGGAGGAGAGATAGGACCAACAAAATCCAGTCCCCATTTCTAAAAAGGGTACCGCACCGTGACGAGTTGTAAAGGGAAGGAAGGATTCTTGAATTTTCCAACACATTTTTGGTATGGATAGCATTTCCTAACAATGTTATAAGCATATTTGAACAAGGTGGGACAATAATAAACTACTCTTGATACCTTCTAAGTTTTGGTTTCTACAGAGTAATGTCCTCCTACAGGCCCTGCATATAAATCAACCAAAATTTTGTCAGCTTTTGGTTTCTCAAGGAACTTGAGTTCATAATTATTACAAAACAACACATTATCAATAAACTGGTATGGTGTTTCTTTTATTCTCAAAGTCCTACGCTTTTTAAAGTTGAGGGTTGGAGGGGCATACCCGTGTATGAGAGAAAGCCTAATGTCATAATACCATTCGTATGAAGGAGAAGTAATGACATCAATAGTATTAGCTGATATTTCTTCCTCATATATACATTGTTGTTCCTACTTTAGAACATTGGATTGAGCTTCCAACAAACATAAACCCTTCCCTTTTACTATGTTGGAAGGATTTATCTCCAAATCGTACTATTAGAGCATAGTCATCCAAGTGAGATCTTTTTTCTCCCAACTCTTTCTGAATCAGCACGTTTCTCACTGCAATGTACGAGACTATTACATTTGTCTTTGATTTCAGCAAATAGGGCTTGAAATGTTTCACAGACTTGTCGATAGTGTAGGCTTGTTTTTCTAGGTGTGTATAATTAAATTCTACTTCTTTTAAGGTAGACCTCATGAAATACAGGGATTTTAGCATCCTCATTGCTTCTCTGAGTAAGCATAGAAGCATATTAAACGTTAGTGGAAAAAGTGTGTAATACAAAATATCTTGAAAAACAGGAGGCATTACTGCAGGATCCTCCATAATTCTCAACTTGATGCTTTTAAATGCATCCTTTTGAACATCAGAGAACTTGAATACAACATCCTTCTTCACCAAATCTTGAAGAGGTCTAACAATCTCTGCAAAATTAGGGACAAATATTCTAACAAAGTTAATCTTTTCTAGGAAAGACTGGATAGCGTTTCTTCGAACTAGGAAGGCCAGTTTTTTCAATTGCTTCCACCCTCTTGGGGTCAACAATTATCCCATATTTAGAAATGTTTGAAGATAAGATGTTTACCTTCAGCGATTGCAAAAACTTATTTCTTCGGGTTTAGAGAAATGCCATGTTTTATGCATCTGTTAAAAACATGTCTCGAGGCTAGTATATGATCTTGTCATTTCTTCGTAAAATATGGTAATGCCATTTAAATAAATGACAACAAAGCTTTGTAACAAGACTTGGAAAGCTATATCCATAGCTCTCTGAAAGGTAGCACCAACATTAATCATTCCAAATGGAATCCTCCTATAGGAAAATGTGCCCCATGGTCTCCTAAAAGAAGTTTTCAGTTGGTTAGAGTTTGTCACCAGAACCTGGTTATACCCTGAAAAACGATCGAGAGAGAACATCTCTACACCTGATACTGTTTGTAATATCATCTCCATAGATGGAACTAGGTAGCTGTCTTTTTTAGATTCTCTATTGAAATTCTTGAAATCAACAAATAATCTGATTTCTCCACTCTTCTTGTGAACAGGAGAAAAATTAGAAATCCATTGTGTATATCTAACAGGAAAAACAATTCTTGCATTCAGGATCTTATCAAGTTCTTTCTTTAGAGATGGATCTAGGATTGGATGCATCTTCTTTAACTTTTGTTGATAAGGATTAATATCAAGATTAAATGGTATGTTGTGATGGATTATGGATGGATAAAAATTCTTTAGGTCATCATAGGTCCATTCAAACACATCTTTGTATTCTTTACACAACTTAACCAAATCCCTCTCCTCTTCGAGAGAACAAGTTAGGCCTATATTGATAAATTGAGGATTCTCTCCAGTACCTTTGATTGGAAGTTTTGTGGTTGAGAGTAGAACTCTGTGTTTTGCATTTAGGATTGCCCTTAAATTTATCTTGTAAATAATAATTCCTCTCTAAGTTTAAAACCAACATGGGAATCATATTGGAAGGAAGGATATTATCAGATAGGGATTTGTAGTGTTCAACCTCATATATAGAAAAGTCCTTAAAGGTATCTTCTGTTGTAAGGAAATCATCGTCAAATATCTTCCAATTAGTAACGTTGTATGGTATGGAAGGCCTATACATGATTTCTATGGAGAAAATTTCAGGATTGAAACCTTTGGGTGGGATGAGTCGAGATGCAGTATTTGCCAATAGATTAGCATCAGAGTTTTCTGATTTGGGGATAGAATTAATATTAAAATCTTGGAAAGAATTAGTCATATCCATTACTAACGTTTTATATTTTAAGAGACGAGGAGCTAAGAAATGGATATGGTCTCTTACCTATTTAACTATGATCTCAGAGTCTCCAAAGAATTGAATAATATAAGCTCCCAAATCAATTACTTTCTTCACTCCTTGTGCAAAGGCTTTGTACTTGATAGTATTATTGGTGCACTGGAACTCTAATCTACAAAAAATCATCTATTCAGTACTTTTTGGGTGCATGAGCACACATCTAGCTATTGGCAGGGGTTTTGGTAAGTGAGTTGCATAGCATCACGGTAGCTGCGCAAGCTCACGCTGTACCACACAAGGCCAGATCAGCGTGATGGGAGGAAAAATAATTGTTTTGAGTATTTAATATATTATTTGACCAACTTTTGTCACAATAGGTCATTAGGGGTTACATGTTAGTTAGAAGTGGAGCTTCAATGTAAAGGTGCAAGCCAATTTATAGAACTAGTTTTGCAATTGATATAGGGATAGACATCGAGATCAATATTCAGATCGACATTTCCTTGAGCATGATTATCACATGAGGTCTAGTGCAGTCTAGCTATGGTTTTGGAGAATTTTATGTTGTATCTACGCTCTATCTGGGTTTTTCCTTGTGTATTCAGCCTCCTGTTGTGGAGAAGAGTTGTCTATTTTAGATCCTTTATGCAGAATTAATATGATATGATAGTCGTTGCATAAATCTTGTCTTCTATTCTATTGTTTTCCTTGTTGCGATCTAATATGTTATGATACTATTGCGATCTGATCGGTTATGATGTTTCTATGGTCTATTCCATTTCTGATATGAGTTATTGATGTCGATGCAATCTGTTCTAATTCTATCACATTTCCATTGCATTATGAATTAAGAGGTTTTATAAATGATGTTGTTGCGCTAGTGATACTGTGAAAAATTTATGATGCAATCTGTGGCTATGGAAATGGATTAATGATGTATTCATAGTTATGGATATAATAGTTATGTTGTCTCCTTGTTGGATCACATATCCTCCCTTCTCACTTCTGGTATTCATAGTTATGGATATAATAGTTATGTTGTCTCCTTGTTGGATCCCATATCCTCCCTTCTCACTTCTGGAAACTCAGTTCCAACAGCTCTCCCTACAGATGTTTCTGGGTAGGGTAAGACCTGTCTGGGATGGTGCTCAGGGAGATCATGATGGTTGGGAGTCGACAGAGTGAGAACCCCTGTCGACGAGGCTTTGTTGGTGGGTTTTCACCAACAAATGGATCTGTTGCTGGGAATGAGTTGTGATTAAAAAGAGGATATGTTTTGGCATCTGATTCGATCGAAAATCGAGGGGTGGTTTGATCTAAAGTTGCGAGAATTTGCTGAAGCTGAAAATCAGAGTCTGAAGCTATTGAAGAGCCATTGGTTAGATATATATATCTATGATGGTCCTCATGAATGGTTCTTTTGTGAGTTTCTTGTCATCTTTCATGAGTGGATGGCGAAGTTCACTTCTAAGAAAATGAACTTCCAAGGAGGGGAGCCAACATCCTAGACTCTGAAGTTGATCCAGGAATTACAAGGAACAGGAAATAAGGCATCAAGGGCTGTTGAAGCATTTTTGGGAAGTATCCTGGAGGGTTACATTATCAAGTTTGCAGTCGACACCAATAAGTCATTTAGTGAGGTAGAAAGGGAGTTTTTTAGCAGACCACGAGGAAGATTCTTGTTATTGCTGCAACTGTCAATTAAGCAGCTGGTATCCGAAAAAGGTATTCTAAAGATGGGCTAAGAGTAGTGGAACTTTGGTGTTTAGAGGTCATCAACACTGCAACAAAATGGGGGAGACACATGGAAAGGTAAGGGGTAGATGGGCATGAGTTCTATTGAGAATGTGAAGGTCGCCGAGGAAACAAATGGTTGTATAAGGGGAGGAGAAAGGTTTTGAGAGAAGAGGAAGAGGATGGGAGAAGGTCCTGTTGTGATCAAAGTGTGATGCCACAAGGAAAAACCACATGGGACAAAGCGACCTTTTTGTGACAATGAGGATGGCCAGGCCCAGGCTACATGCAGAAGGACGACATGTTCAAACCCTAGCAGTAACGTGTCCACACCTCTGTGCACTACTCCACCACCAGGAAGAAATGTGCATTCTACGTCGACTTTCCCAACGTGTCAGAAACAATCTAGCAATTGAGCACCAATAGGAGGAAGAAGGCCTAGAATGGCACGAAACGAAATGAAGCTACCAATATTTCATGGAAACGGCACTGATGAACTAGAGAAATATTGGTTCTTATATGAGGCGATCTGGACTTCCCGACAGACTGTAGATGATGATGTTAAGAAAATCCAACTGGCAACTACTCTTAGGGTTATTGCACTGGAATGGTTCATGAGATCCACGCAGGTTCCTCAAGAAGGTACCGTGAAAACATTGGATGAAATCCATACGGGGTTATTCGAACAATTCAAGAAGCCCAAGTCTGAGGCTCGGCACATTAGCAAATTAAAAGAGATCAAATAGTTCCCCAATTAAACAATTTGGGACTTTGATCAGTGGTTTAAGACATTGATGGCTCAGGTCAGCTTCTAGATGAGCAATTTTTATCACAAGGAGTACTTCATCACCATGCTTGTCCCACATATCAGTCAACCACTAATGCAGCAAAAGATTGTGACATAGAGTGAGGCTCTAGATACCATGATGAAATTGGAGGCATTGCCAGTAGGAGAAACCCTGGTCGGAATGAACTAGATTGAAGTACAATTGGCCAATCTGATGCTCCAACTGCAAGATATCAAGAAGGCCAAGGAAGATTATGATGACCTTTGGTGCAGCCGGTGTCATGTGGACAGACATACCAAGGACACATGTTCGACATTCTGAAATTATTTACTATCAGGAGCCCCAAACCCATTGAGGTGTGCTGGTATACCATGGTGTTGCATATGTCATGTTTATGGGGATCGACATGAGAATTGTGAATACATGTAGAAGATGGTTACCAAGGAAGAAAATATGTATTGTACATTTTGTCGATCATCAGGATGTGATGATAAAAATTGCCGAGCTTATGATTTGCTCCAAGAAAGCACATATGATTCATATTTTGTGAAAGGTGTAGATTCCCAGGTAATGCATGTATAGCATCAAGTGATACAATCAGCAGTGTAAGTGCAGTATACACCACCACCCTAGATGTAGTTTATCCCAGCGCAGCCACAGTAGTAGTTTATAGTGCAACAACAGTTTTCACCTCAACCACATATTGTAGCAAAACCACAGTATGTACCGCAACCAGAGTATAATCAGGCATCGCTCATTTAGTCTTAGCCACAATATGTTCAAGATGCACACTATGACCAGTAGTAGCCAAACCCACTGCAGCAACAGATGGACCAAATTGAGTTTCAGCAAGGAGGAGTGCGAGGAGGATTCGGCGGAGGATTAATAGGACGAGGAGGAGGCTTCAATCGAGGAGGAGGACGAGGTCGTGAATAAATCTAGTGGTATACCTGTGGAGTATTCGGGCACTATCGAAGGGAGTGCCCTCATGTGTAGTGTACATATTGTGCTGCCAGTGAACATAATGTTGAAAAATTCCCACAGTTGATTGCAAAATAGGACACTGAACACATTCCTCAGTTGCAAAACATGCAGAATCAGAATCAGCCTACGTTCCAAGTACATAACCAACCAATAATACAGAATCATATCCCACTGCAGACTCAGACTCAGAACTCGCCTAAGACTTGGAATCAACTGATGAATCATTCATTGAATAAGAACCCACCATTGAACCTAAATCAAGGATCGATGGTTGCAACAATTCAAGCAAAACCATGGATGTAGGATGTCGACACTAAGGTCGTCACTCGCGTTGGTGTGACGACCAGAGAAGATAGACCACGACAGCATCATGGCTCGTTGGAAATAAAAAAGTAGCATTTCACATTGCGATGGATAAAGACACCTTATTTGGGGAAACACATGCAATTGGGAGAAATTTGGGTAAGTTACAAATTATTGACATGCCATTTTCTTTTGATCCATTTGTAGAGGCAAGACCATCATGGAAACATGGTACCTTGCAACAGTTATTTGAGAGTTGTCTATTGCTGGAAAGGTACCCTGATTGGCTTGTCGATCTTGAGATGTTATTGTACCAGCCAGATAAGGAAGTGAAGGATTCTGTAGTGAACTGTTTGGAAAAGAGGAAGATAGGCAAAGAAATGAGGATGAATATCCATATTGGAAATTATGAGGTTGATTTGGTTATTCTGGATCTTGGATCATATGTAATCATTTTGACTAAGCAAACCTGGAAGTTTATGGGAATGTCTACATTAGGATGGTCGTCGATGTAGTTGTGAATATCAAATCATGAAAAGGTTCAGCCCATTGGTGGCGTCTCAAACTTGGTTGTCAACATTGAAGGTATGAAAATGCATGCTGAATTTGATGTGATAGAGTAGTCGAAGATGGTGGCTCCTATCCCGCACTGCTGGGGATTTTATGGGACAATGATAGCATGGTGGTCATCAATTTAAAGAAAAGGGTTATGCTGTTTGAGAACCAGGATGTCAGGGTCATCGCTCCCATGGAACCTCAGGAAGGACGTCAATATATCGAACCTGTGAAGAATGAAGTCACTAGAAGTTGGGATCATGCTTATAACATCTCTGAAGACTATATCCATCCTACCGTCGATGGAGAACTTGGATGTAGCTCGTTTGACTTATATGATTCTCTGTAAAATTGGCAGAATAGGTTGCATGAAGTATCATACAGAAAATGAGGGTTGATTACAAAGTCTCACCGGTGTGTTGCAATTGAGATTTTTGAGTTGCCAATTTATCAACGGCTTGCAGCATTGCTTGAATTCCTTAGAGAATTTGAAGAGAAAGTGTTTGAACCACAAAGAATATTGGCCCTAGACATTGCACTGAAGTCTACTCTGGATCGATGGTGGTTGATGCACCAACTGATGATCCATGACTACGAACAATGTCAGATATTGATGATGGTGTGGTTCGACAATTCACAGGTCTTTCATGCTGGGAAATACGATGGATGGAATTATCCCAGTAGTCATTTGATCAAGTGTCAGAATTTATGGGTGTCATGACCCAAAGATGAATGGGTCCACACCTTTTTTCACACTCTGAAAGAGATATCAATATCCTAGTATGTAGCAGCAGAGTTTCACATAAGTAGCACCACTTGGGAGGAGCTTTCCGTTTGTTTTATGCAAAAGTTTAGTTTCCAAGATGCCAGCCCAGAGGTGCATAATGCATTGCAAATCCTCTGGGATGTCGTGTTGAAGGTCATCCCTGTTGCATACCTAGTTGATCCACATGTGCACTACTAAATACAATCCATGATGACATGCTACAACCTATCTGGGGAAGCTGAGGATGATGACGACTTGTGAAATGTTAATATTCCAGAATCAAAAGGAAGCTACGATGTTGCAGCACCTAACATATCAACAGATTCAATGAGTTAGTCATTGAATATCAGGAAAGTCAACATTGGTTCGGAAGAGAACATAATGTTTAGCAATGTCAGGGACTACTAGGATGAGGAGACCATGGCCAAAATCACAGACCTGCTACATGAATTCTAAGACATTTTTTCAACACGATTTTTAGAAATGAAGGGCATATTAGGAGACCTAGGGGAGATGAAAATCCTATTGTAACCAGATGCAAAACTTGTGTGATAGAGGCCATATCGACTAAACCCAGGATACAAGGACCATGTGAACGCTAATATAGACGGGATGCTAGATGCTAGGATCATCGAGCCTATAGAAGAATCAGAGTGGATAAACCCTAAGGTGGTCCAGGATAAGAAAATCGATGAAATCCGCATTTGCATCGACTTAATGAAGTTGAGTGATGCATGCATGCATGATACATTCCTGACCCCATTTACAAATGAGTTCCTGGAAGGAGTAGGCGGCCAGGAGATGTATTACTTCACAGATGGCTTTTTGGGGTACCACCAAATCCAGATTGTGAATGAGGATCATCATAAGACCATGTTTGTCACCGAATGGGGATGTTTCCAATATACAGTCATGCCTTTTGGGTTAAATAATGCATAAGCAGTATTTTCTCAGGTAGTTGTCGCTGTGTTTAAATATTTTCTTCAAAATTTCCTGGAAGTATATATTGATGATTAGACCATCTATGGACTAATTAGGGACCATCTCAACAACTTACGACTGATGCTAGACATGTGTCGACAACATCATATTGTATTAAACTCTAAGAAGTGTATTTTATGTGCACTGTTTGGAATGATAGTTGGGAACATAGTTTGCAAGGAAGGTCTGCTAGTTGATCTGGTGAAGATCATGCTAATCCTCAGTTTACACCCACCGACAAATGTGAAGATGCTTCAGGAAACACTGGGGCATATAGGGTACTATCACAAGTTTATCAAAGGATACATTGCGATTACTGCCCCTACGGAGAAGTTACTAAAGAAAGATGTTGCGTTTGAATTGGATCAGGAATGTTAAGGAAGTTGTGACACATTGAAGCCAAGATGGCCTCTGCACCCATACCAATTTTTGTTGATTGGAAGCATAAGTTCCATGTGCACGTTGACGCCTCTTCTGTTGCACTGGGGTTAGTGCTTGCACAACCAGGAGAGGTTGACTTGGATCACTTGATCATGTATGCCGGTAAGAATTTGTTGTTTGCTGAATGAAATTACACGATGACTAAAAGAGAAGGCTTGGTGATGGTGTATGCCTTGCAAAAATTTAATCACTATTTTTTGGGTGGACATTTCAATATGTTCACCGATCATTCAGCTTTGCAATACCTGGACAACAATCCTGTGTTGGGGGGGAAGATCTGTCGATGGCTATTACTTTTCCAGGAGTTTGACTTTGAAATAGTTGTAAAGCCAGGATGATTGAACGCTGGTCCGGATCATTTATCTTGCATTGAGACCAGAAAAGAACCTACCAAAATTGATGATGGATTTCCTAATGAATAATTGTTCTGTGTTGACATCGCAGATGATCACTACATCGCAATTATCTAGTTTTTGGCCACTAGTGTTTCCTTAGAGGACATGTCGACTAACCAAAATAAGTAGTTAGTAGTAAATGGTTTCGGTTTTTACCTAATTGCTGGGAAGTTATATAATCTTGGACTAGATGAAATCTTGCAATGGTGTATCTTACCGCATGAACAGGGTCCCATTCTAGAAGAAGCACATGCAATAATTGCAGGATGTCACTATGGAGGATGGGATACTACACGAAAAGTGTTGCACACTAGGCTATGGTGACCTACGTTGCATAATGATGCCACAAAATATGCGAGGAGCTGTGACATCTGCCAACGTGTTGGTAAACCATCGCGACGGGACGAGATGCCGCTGGTGCCACAGGTGATTATTGAACCATTTGATAAATGGGCGATGGATTTTGTGGTTCCTATTAGTCCACTGGGAAAGAGGTCTGGGGTGTGATACATCATTACTGCAACTGACTACCTGACCAGGTGGGTGGAAGCTGCACGAATTGTAAATTTTACCATTGCAACAGCAACAAGGTTCATCTTTGAAAAGATTGTGACATGGTTTGGGTGTCCCAGGATCTTGATGAGTGACTAGGGTAGTCACTTTATCAACCACATGGTGAGAGAAATAACTGAGGAATTGTAGGTGCAAGATAAGAAAAGCACACCATATCATCTACAAGTGAATGTTACTGTTGAAGTGTTCAACAAAATCCTAGAAACAACGCTGAAACAGGTATGTAATGATAATCGTAATGATTGGGACTTGAAAATTCCAGCCGTGCTATGGGCCTATCGCACTACTTCCAAACAGCTGATAGGACAGACACCATTCAAGCTAGTCTATGGGCAAGAGGCAGTCATGCCCATGGAATATGTTGTTCCTAGTTTATGCATCACTGCAGTGACAGGCATGGATGATGCTAAGAATTAGATGAGCGCATTACGCAGCTGATCCATCTTGAAGAAGTCCATTTTATTGCAAGCTTCCACTAGCAGGTTGCGAAGGATCGATAGAAGGCATGACATATTCACCACATTAAGAAAAAATAGTTTGCAGAAAGAGATTTGGTGCTGTTATACAACAGCAAGTTCATAAAGCATCCAGGTAAGTTACAAATGCACTGGTTAGGTCCGTATTTTGTTCATTCCATTACTTCTATAGGTGCAGTTCAGTTACGGCAATTATATGGAGTGATATTGCTAACAATCGTTAATTTGAGTCACTCAAAGCCCTATAGGATGGGGCCAGAGCTGCGCACTGCTTGAGGCACTGTGAAAAAAAAATTGTTGACTAGCAAGAAGGTGATGTTGAAATATTGTAACTTCGAAGAATATTCTATATGTATCTTTTTGTGTTCCCCAATGGTCCTATCGGGAGAACCACTTGTATTTATTTGTACCCCAACACTTCTAATCAGAAGAACTAATAAGAGTCATGAGGTAGTCCCCTCTAATTGTAAAGGTGGGTCATTAGCACTCCAGTGTGGCTACTTGAGCCTACATGTGTAACTCAAGCCTACATGATTAACTCGAGCCTACAAGTCATATTTAATTATTAAAGTGAAGGGATGAATATAAATAGAGGTGTGGCACTCCTCATTTGGAACACACACTCTCACTTGTGTAGTGCATTAGTGGAGGAGAGAGGAGTATCTAGAGAAGGAGGAGGATCAAGCTTTGATCTCCTTTTTGGTTGTACCTTTTATATTTTGGGGCATCTATATTGAGGAAGCTTTCGTTATTTTTTTCCCTTTAGAGTTTTCCTAGGATAAATCTTTACGTTCCTTTTGTATGGTTGTGCTTGTCTATCTTTCAGTGATCCTGTTTATATGCTTTTGTTACGAAATTGAAATGAAATACTAATGATCTAGCTTAGCATATGAAAATTCAACATGGTATCAGAGCCACCCTGAAAGAAGACATTGTGCAGCTATAGAAGCTAGGGCTTCTTACTTGTTGCGTCTCTCTCCACAATCGATCAACAAAAGAAGGCTAGGATGACTTTCCATTGAAGGGTGCATCTTTCTGTCGAAGCAGAATTCGATTTCGAGCATTTTTAGTTTTCATTGTGAGAAATTAGGGCTTTCTACAAAAGAACAATTTTTGAGTGAGCCTGGCATAGGATTTCTATCCTCATTAAAATCAAAGTTTAAAGACCTGGATCAATATTTTTTTTTGGGTAAAACTCTGGGAAAGTCAAACCCTAGTTTGACCCGAGCTAGAAAAACCCTAAATACTAAAACTGATAAGTTTTGGTACATTCTCTATATATTACGATTGGAGAAGTATCAAGAGTTGGAAATTGTAGAGATAGAATATAAAATCATGATGTACAGTGTTTCCAAAGTGCACCATTAGATTCGCTATATTTTGGGAGATATGATCCCTCCAAGTTAGGGTTCTAGCCTCTTCCAGGATTCATCCCTAAACATGACACTTGTGGAGAATTGATATATATTGGGCTACAAAATTCCAAATGAAATTTTGGAAGATGTTCCAGAAATGGAATAGGTTTTAATTTATTTGATCCAAGTTTTAGACTCATAGGATGAAATAGTGACATGTGGCAATCTGTACAACTTCCCTGTAACATGTTACCTTGGGAAAATTATCATAAGTCCCAATTGGTAAAATCAATTCTCATGAAAACTATGGTGTTGGAACAGGGACATGTTAGGGTACCTTAGTATGAAGTTTCAGACATAGAGGAGTAGAAACGTCAGAGATAGCACAAAAATAGTATCTGGAATTTCTGCAGGAGAAATTGGAAAACTAGGGCTTCTTGTTCCGAGCTTCCCTCTACAGTTTTGAGAAAATGAGTACATTGGACAGCTCAGCTTGAAGAGATCTGTATTTCTATCCAATCAGATATGAAATATTCTAGGTTTTGAAAAATGGGGTTTCTCTGAAAAACCCTAGATTAGCCAGCTCCGGAATGAGGACAGACACCTCAAATCGATAAGATCTAATCTTTTGCTATTTCTATTTGAGGTTATCATCAGGTTGGTGAAGTTGAAAAATTTCAAGTATGGAATTATTTGATCTCTCTAAAGAAAATGAATTGGATGCCTACATGAGTAGAGATGTTCCAGTTCCAGAGGGAGATGAGGCTCAAATCCTTACACCAAAAGAACTTGGTCAAGGCCAAGAAGATCATTGCTGATTTTGTCACGGATCAACTTGTACCACAAGTGTCTTCCCTAAAGACACTGAAAGAGATGTTTGATTCCTTGACCAAGATATTTGAAGGAAAGAACAAACATCAAAAGATGACCTTAAGAAACAGGTAAAAGAAGAAGTGAAGAATGCAGAAGTGGTGTTAGCCACCTTGAATGGCCTCCCAGGATCATGGTATTCATTCATGCGAGGAATGTGTTCCAAAATGAAGTGATTACTTTTAGTTGACTTTGGGAAGAAGAATAAGCTTGAATCATAAGAAGAGAAGAAGAATATGGGAGCAATTTAAGATCAAGCTCTCACCATTCAAGGAAGATCCCTCAAGCGATGAGGAATATGAAGAACTCAATTCTTAAAGAACCTCTTATCCATCTTATCATTTGGATAAGAAATGATGATGTCATGAATAAAGAAGATGATGAATTAGAAGGTTCAAGAAGGAGTCTACCCATGAAACGAATAAAATATAAGTATTCAATTGTCATTTCATGGTATTGTTTTGTTAAACATTTGATTATATTCAGTTGATGTGTTATGCATGATAGACTGGTTGCATGAATGACAGTTGTGAGATAAGGATGAATGTTATGTTGGCTAAATAGTTGCATGATGAATAAGAATTTGTTGTTATGCATATGTTTTATGAAATAGTTCTAACCATGCAACTGGTGCATTTGAATTGTAAGAAAGGTCCTGAACAACCGCCTACAATAAAATAAGGATGAGACTTGTTCCGGAGAACAAGTGATCACAATTCAAAAAACATGAATCTGAAGCTCCCAGGGTCAGAGACATTATGACAAAGGAAAGAGCTTCAGGAAGCAGTAGATCCACATCGAAGGATGAAGACCACCATGGCTATGAAAGAAGCTATGATCAAAGAGTAACAATTGATCATGAGGAATGATGTATTCGATATGGTTTCAAGACATAAAGGGAAGTACATAGTATATTCCATATGGATCTACAAGAACAAGTGTACAAAGCAAGGTTCATGATTTTCCTCAGAAAGAATAGACTATGACATAAAATACTCTATTGAATAGTATATATCAAGCATAGAACCACATGTACATAATGAATAGGGAAGATGATACTCCACTTCAGGGGGAGTGACTACAAAAGATATCCGAGTTTGGCATGGTACGATATGATGGTCAAATTCCTGATGGATCAAGACTTTACCAAGAGTAAAGGGGGTTCTAACCTTCAAGGTTGAATGCAGAAGACTAGGATATGTTGATGACCTGACAAGATGAACTCATGGAAGCTGTTATGATGAAAGAATACTAGAATGATGTTTGGGATATAATACTCAAACCAGAAAGAAAGAATGTGGTATCTTCCAAATGGATTTGTAAGATAAAATATTTTGTTGATAGAAGTAAGGAAAGACTTGTGGCTTCTCTTAGAAAGAGGGAATTAATTCTAAAGAGAAACTTACTCTAGGAAGCAAGGTATACATTCTTTAGAACTATCATGGTAGTTTCTTCCATGATGAAGTAAAGACAAGCCTTCCTTCATGGTATGATTGAGGAAGAATTTTTTTAAGTTGAAGATATATGGACTCACGTATGCAAGTTGAACAAGGCCCTCTATGGACTAAAGCAAGCTCCCAGAGATTGGTATGGAAGAATAGATAGTTTCCTTACAAGCATGGGCTTTTCCAAGAGTAAATTCGATCCTAACCATTACTACAAGGTTGTAGAAGATGAACCTATCATATTATTACTATATGTGGATGATCTATTTCTGGCAGGGAATGAGAAATAGATTGTAGAATGCAAGAAGAAGCTCGCTAAATAATTTTAGATGAAAGACCTTGGGTTAATGCATTATTTCCTAGGTCCAGAAGTATGGAAAAATTCAGAAGGAATCTTTCTCAACTAGGGAAAGTATGCAGTAGAGATATTGAAAAGATTTGATATGTTGGAATACAAATCCATGGCCACACCCATGGATTCCAACTTGAAGTTGTTAGCTTATGACTCATCAGAGTTAGTGGATGTGACTCAATATAGACATATTATTGGGTCGTTAAATGTATCTAACAAATACCAAACTAGACATTTGTTTTGCTGTGAACACCTTGAGTCAATATCTAGTTCAACCTAGATGGGTTCACCTGATAGCTGCAAACCATGTGATGAGATATCTGAAAGGGACTATAGACTTTGGTCTGTACTATGATGTAAACCATGACTACAGATTGTATGGCTATATAGTTGCAGATTGGGATGGAATTATCTCAGACAGGAAAAGCACATCGGGTAGATGCTTTTGTTTGGAGTCTTCTATGAGTTCATGGTTTAGTAGGAAACAGTCCAGTGTTTCTCTTAGCACGGTTGAAGCAGAATACATAGTAGATTGCTCTACTAATTTTTGGAGCCATATGGCTTCAGAAACTGATATTATGTCTATTTGACCTGAAGATGGATACTACAATGATTCTATGTGATAACTAGAGTTGTGATGACAGAGATCCCTTTGTTCTGTCATAACACATAGAAATCCAGTATTTCTACATACTATAGATGCAGATGATGGTGATTCAGTATTTCTATACTGAATATAGAGATGATGATGTTTCAGTATTCCCATAATGAAGATATAGATGATGATGATTTCAGTATTCCCATACTGAAGATATAGATGATGTTTCAGTATTTACATACTTAGATGTAGATGATGGTGATTCCGTATTTCTATACTGAATATAGAGGTGATGATACTTTTAGTATTTCTATACTGAAGATATAGATGATGATGATTTCAGTATTCACATACTGGAGATATAGATGGTGATAGTTCAATATTCACATACTAAACATGTAGATGATGATGGTTTAGATGATGATGTGTTGATGAAGCCTCTGTCTCGAATAAAATTAGAACACTTTCAAGACAAGCTTGTTTTTGTTCAAAAAGACCTTCCTCGAAAGGGGGAGTGGTGATGTTGCAGTGGGATTGTATCATCCCTGGGATCTTACCCTAAATTGATCTAGTGACCTTGGTCCTCGAGAATGAAGAGGGATTGTATCAGCCTAGGACATATGTTCATAACAGATCTGGTGACCTTGGTCCTCGAGAATGTGGAAGGATTGTATCATCCTTGAACCTCAGTTCAGAATGGATCCAGTGACTTTGGTCATCAAGAATGTGGTAGGATTGTATCATCCATGAGCCTTGGTTCAGAATGGATCCAGTGACTTTAGTCATCGATAATGTGGTAGGATTGTATCATCTGTGAACCTCGGTTCAGAATGGATCTGGTGACTTCGGTACTCAAGAACGTGGTAGGATTGTATCATCCATGAACCTCGGTTCAAAATCAATCTGATGACTTTGGTCATCGAGAAGGTGGTAGGATTGTATCATCCGTGAACCTCGGTTCAGAATGTATTCAGTGACTTCAATCATCGAGAATGTGTTAGGATTGTATCATTCATGAACCTTTGTTCAGAATGGATTTGGTGACTTTAGTACTCAAGAATGTGGTAGAATTACATCATCCTTAGACTTAGTCCTAAAGTGATGGGGACTGATTATCCCGTAATCAATATCGTGGCTTCAGCTGTCAAGAATGTGGTGGGATTGTATCATCCCTGTACTTTAAGTCCAAAAGTCATCCAAATACTTCTTTGTCTTTGTACTATGGATTGCAGGTCATTGTTGATGATGATGATGTTCCTGATCAAAAGATGATAGTGTGATGATTATGATGTTTTTGATCGAAATATAAGAGTGTGATGATGATGATGTTCCTAATCGAAAGATCAGAGTGTGATGATGATGATGTTTCTGATCGAAAGATCAAAATGTGATGATGATGATATTTCTAATCGAAAGATTAGAGTGTGATGATGATGATGTTCCTGATCGAAAGATAAAAGTTTGATGATGAGGATGTTTTGATGATGATGATGTTTTGCTGATAATAATGTTTTGATGATGATGATGTTTTGATGATGATGTTTTTTATCTTTTGATCAGAGTATGATGATGATGTTTCTTCTGATCAAAAGGTCAAAGTGCTGAAGATGTTGCTGCTGATCGAAAGGTCAAAGTGCTAAAGGTGTTGTTGCTGATTGCAAGGTCAAAGTGTTGAAGATGTTGCTGATCGAAAGGTCAAAGTGCTAAAGATGTTGTTGATCAAAAGGTCAAAGTGCTGAAGATGTTGCTGATCAAAAGGTCAAAGTGCTGAAAATGTTGTTGCTGATCAAAAGGTCAAAGTGCTGAAGATGTTGATGCTAATAAAGAGTTGTTGTCATTGAAGATTAAAGACGAAGACTATATGATGTTGAAAAGCTTCCAATAATTTATAGATGTGTTACCCTAATGATGTTGATGATGTCCTCTATCTCTCTCCTACTATTTTTGTTGTTGATGTTGTTGTAGAATACCCTTCTCGTTAAGGGGGAGTGTTGAAATATTGTAACTTCAAAGAATATACTATATGTATCTTTTTGTGGTCCCTGATGGTCCTACTAGGAGAACCACTTGTATTAATTCATACCCCGATGCTTCTAATCAAAAGAAATAATAAGAGTCATGAGGTAGTCCCCTCTAATTGTAAAGGTGGGTCATTAGCACCCCAGTGTGGTTACTTGAGCCTACATGTGTAACTCAAGCTTACATGATTAACTCGAGCCTACATGTCGAATTTAATTACTAAAGTGAACAGATGAATATAAATAGAGGTGTGGTGATCCTCATTTGGAACACACACTCTTGCTTATGTAGCGCATTAGTGGAGGAGAGAGGAGTAGCTGAAGAAGGAGGAGGATCAGGCTTTGATCTCCTTTTTGGTTTTTCCTTTTATATTTTGGGGCATCTATATTGAGGAAGCTTTTGCTGGGTTTTTCCCTTTAGGGTTTTCCTAGGATAAATCTTTGTGTTCCTTTTGTATGGTTGTGCTTATCTATATTTCAGTGATCCTATTTATATTCTTTTGTTATGAAATTGAAATGATCTAGCTTAACATATGAAAATTCAACAGGAGATCCTATGGGACGAGGATGTACAAGGATAGAAGTTAGTAGCGATAGAATGCTAACCACCTGCGACAACTGCCAAGCTGTGGGTTGGTAAAATTAGTAATAAATATAGGTAGTTAAAATAGTTAGCTAGTGGGGCTTGTTGAAGTGACATGCATTAATGGTTGATCCAACCATTAGAAGATTAAGATTGCCAATGGATTTGGTGTCATTCCTGCCAGATTTAGTCATAATGGTGATCGTAGATTTGGAAATGATGAGTTTGAATTGGAGATGGCTATAAAAAGAGCGCAGGACATGGGAGAATGCCATTCTTCAGTTGAGAGAGTAGAGTGTTGAGCGGAGTGTGAATTGTGTAGTGTGTTGTGAGCTTTTGAGTGAGTTGCAGAGTAGAATTTTATAGTTGTCAGGTGCATTGAAGGGTTTGGCGTGTGAGGCATGTTGAGTGACCTCAACGCAATTGAGATTTCCTATGAACACGAGTTCCCTATTTGGCCCACATCCATCAAAGAAGAATTCATGAGCACGTTGGCTGGATCATCATCTATCCACAAGAGGAAGCAACAAGCTTAGAATCCTTGTTCGATGCCTCCATAGAAGAGGCACACCCGCACATCGACGAGAGTGCAAGGAGAAGGAACTACACAGACCAAGCCATCGAGCTCTAGCCCTATAGATTTCATGGTGCCTAGGGGCATCTCTATTCATGATATCTTGGGATATGTTACTCCTACGCATCCCAGAGAAAAGCCAAGGCAGCCAATGAAGAATCAAAAGTATCCACCAAAATTGTCACCACTGTAGCAGGGGATGGCCTGCTTGGTCGATATCATCACTACTCTAATTAGGTTGAAGTTTGAGGGGCATTATTTGTTGTTACTTAAAGATCTTTGGGACGAGCGCTATGAGTCAGTTCCGATGGTTTTGAGTTCCCCAATTAACCGGATTCCTCAACCTTGGGCGAGTGGGTTAGACAAATATGGATTGTTGGGGCTCATCAATATGCCTCATTTTGGGAAATTGAATGAATCCCATGCATGTGTTAAACAAATTTTGGCCTGTTTTCATGGGGGGGACAATTTTGTTGAATACACCCATCCTTGTTAGAATAGAATTAATTGCGAGCATTACAGGCTTGTCGAAGGACAGGGAATATCTGACGTAGTATATCCATAGGAGGGATATGGGTAAGAAACTTGTTAAGCAGCTGAAGGATCACTTTGGCCTACAGGGAGATGGCCGCACCTACCATATTGATAGTATCAACTCACAAGCAGTGTGTATCGGTACATAGATTATGGAAAGTAAGGTTCTTCAGGGAAATCGACCGATCCAATGTAACTCGAGCATAATCACATGTGCCCAAAAGTGTGTTGAAGCAGTATAGATGAACTGGTCTTTGTTCTTGCTTAACTAGTTGCTCAAAGATGCTCTCGCTGCTCAGGCTGGGTGGCCATTTTCATATAGTTAGTTCTTAATTCTTATTGCACTTCTCTCCTGGATGGAACATGGAGATTACCAACTAATGGCAGTTGATGCAGTGAAGATGTGCTGAGGCGCACGATATCTGAACTTATGGTGGGTTGAGGAGCCTAGTCAACACGCAGACTGTGACATTAATTTTTGGGTCTATTAGGAGGCACTACAAGTCATAGCCATTGCAGTTGGCAGAGTTTATCCTTATGTAGTAGCCAAGTATTAGCAACTCATTCAGTTTGCTATCGGGACAAATTCCATTTACATTCAGGCATGATGGGACCCCCACAGGAAGTGGATACCTTTGGCTTACAAAGTCATGGATGAAGAGTTGGATTCTATTGTTCAAGATTGGTTGGCTGAATTGCGTAACCCTATGAGTCAAGAGGAACTTTTTAAGGAGCTGCCACCTTATTCCCTAGAAGAGCCTTCCTAAAAGGAGATAAGTGTTCATGACTCTCACAACGAGTCATCGACAAACCCCAAGGCCGAAACACAGTGCATGAGGGAGGAGACTTGCACCAAATGGAACTAATAATATGATGCAGGTAGTTGTACCAGGTCAAATATGGAAGACCAACTACGATGGCTCATCAAAGAGGTCACTGACTCCTTTGAGGCTACGACACAGGCGATCCAAGAGTCGAACCATGAATAATTTGGTGTGGTAAGAGATAGGTTAAATTCCATTTCTGATATTGTTTCTAGATGGGCCTCTGTGTGACCTATGATGTAGGACATCCCATCTATCAACAATGAGCCCCAGGATAGGAATGTGTAGGTTCCCCCGACTGTGATCGACGTGGGAAATGAGGAAGTACACCAGTTGCTGCGACCAATCAAGAGCATGGATTTGGATCTGAACAAGTTATCTGCTTTGATGTTAGTGGAGCTACAGTAAGTTTTTTCCCTAGAATTGGAGGACTGACAGAAAGAGATGACTAAGGGATATGTCCAGTCATAGAGCATAGCTGAGAAACTCTAGAAAGAGGTAGAGGAGATGCATTAGGTCCAGGTACAACTGGTGGAATAAAAAGTGTGAGAAATAGATACATTAAAGGAAACGCAGGATGAGCTGCAGTGAAAGGCTGCTGATGAGATTATTGATTTGAAGAAGGTGCAAGACTCCCTCATCATTGAACAAGTGCAGCTGTGTGCAAGATGTAGTGAGGTCCAAAAAGCTATCACCAAGGCTTGTCAGCATATCTTTTATAGAATGGCTGAGCTTACCCTAGTCAACAAGGACAAGATATTGGGGGAAACTATTGTCCAGATCCAAGACACCAATCTACTGCTCAATGCCTTGGTCTAACAAATGATGTCGCCAGAGCAGGTTGCAGAACAGAAGGATTCTATTAAAGAAATCATGACCGAGTTTGAAACCATGGATTAAGAAGCCAAGACTATCATGGAGGAAACAAAGCAGTTCTAACAGAGCATTGTCCAAGATGAGCAGCTTGATCAGTTTATAGCACGGGTGCAAGAAGCTGAAGGCCAGTTGATGATGCTGAAGACATCGCTGTAGGTATTGCCACTGATTTTGCAGATCACCAGGGATGGGGAATTGAAGGATCTTCAGCAGAGAGCTTCCCATTACCAGGAACGCCAACAAAAGTGCCACGCTCAGCAAGATGAGTTTCAATAAATTAGTTGATAGTTGGTTGTTAAAGAAGTCTCGACGTTGTAGGAATTAAAAGAGAATCGAAAAATGTCCAATGGAAAGGCTAGGGAAGAGCACCCCGTGTAGGAGTATTTGGGTAATTTTCAAAGTCCTACCGACAAAGTCGAGCTCTAGGTTCATGAGATCGCACAACAGTTCGAAGACTTCAAGGTGCGAACATTGGCATATACCCTGTTAACCTGATGTGGCTTAGGGAAAAGCCATAAGACTATGTTGGGGTCCTATTGGAAATGGTTTTGGTAAGTGATTTGCATAGTGTTGCAGTAGCTGTGCAACCTCATGTGGTACTATAGAAGGCCAGATTAGCACAATGGGGAAAAAAATAAATGTTTTCAATATTTAGTATATTATTTGACCAATTTTTGTCACAATAGGTCATTAGTGGGTAGAAGTTAGTTAGAAGTGGGGCTTCAATGTAGAGGCACAAACCTATTTATAGAACTATTTTTGCAATTGATATAGGGGTAGACATTGAGATCAAGATTGAGATCGGCATTTCCTTGAGCATGATTATCGCATGAGGTCTAGTGTGCTCTATCTATGGTTTTGGAGAATTTTTGGCTGTATATGTGATCTATCTGGGTTTTTCCTAGTGTATTCAGCCTCCTGTTGTGGAGAAGAATTGTTTGTTTTGGATCCTTTACATATAATTAATATGATATGACAGTCGTTGCATAAATATTGTCCTCTATTCTACTAATTTCCCTGCTATGATCTAATCTGTTATGATACTACTGCGATATGATCGGTTATGATGTTGTTGTGGTCTATTCCATTTTTTCTATGACTTATTGATCTTGATGCGATTTGTTCTAATTTTGTCACATTTGCATTGCATTATGAATTAAGATGTTTTATAAATGATGATGTTGCGCTAGCAATACCATGACAAATTTATGATGCAATCTATGGTTGTGGAAATGGATTAATGATGACTACATAGTTCTGGATCTAATAGTTATGTTCTCTCCCCGTTGGATCCCATATCCTCCCTTCTCACTACCGAAAACTCAGTTTCGACAGCTCTCCCTCAAACATCTCGGGTGAGACTTCTTCCACTCCATGGATGTTGCTGGGCAAGGTAAAACCTATTTGGGCCAGTGCTTAGGGAGATCGTGCTAATTGGGCGTCGACAAAGTGAGAACCCCTCTCGATGAGGCTTTTTTGGTGGGTTTTCACCAACACCAACACCGACACCATCCTTAGACCTAGATCCATAAAAAAAGAGCATCCATGAGGACAAATATAACCTAAAAATTGTATTAACATTATACACATTATGTACAATCTCACCAACAAATGGGATAATCTTACAGTTATCAATATCAAACAATTTGTCAACATTTCAATTCAAAGAGATATCAACAAGAAGATCACCAAGGTATGAGTCAAAAGTATAATGTTCAGCAACTGAATTTACAAAAACTATTGGTTTAGTGGGATCATTAAGATCTGTGACTATCTGTTTCATAAGAGGATCTCTGTTTATCTTAATCTGATTTGGCCTCCCATTGTATGGGAGCCATAAGTGAGACCATTCTGTGGCAAAATATCTATTCAGTTTTTCAGACCAATCTCTAATTAACCACATACCATAATTTTATGGTGCATTAGCCACTATAATGTCTACTGTTTGATGTATTATAGGATCAATAGACAATGTTAGAAGAACATCTTTCAACTCACCCAAGACTTTTAATTTGGATCTATCATGTTGCACAATCTGCATAGGTCAAGACTCTCATACAACATTGAACTTTTTGCATACTAAGACAAGCATTACATTTAAATATGCTCCTAATTCAATCATATAGTTATGGACATTCCTATTGAAGATCTCAAACGTCAGCAAGAAAGGTGGAATCCTCTTAGTGGAAGACTTTTGGGACCTAGGTCTTGTATAGACTTCTAAGTTATGGTTTTGGGATTCTATTGATATATTTAATACCATATTTTTGGATAAACCCTCTCTGATAGATGGTATCTTGAGGACTTCAAAAAGAGAGATGTTAGCCTTATCCCTTTTTAGATCTTCAATACAATTGTACTCAATCTCAGGAATTACCTTTTCTTTAATCGGGACTCTCTTACCCTTGGTCTATGTAGATGTTGTGGGTGGTGTGTCTTGTGGTGGTAAGCCTTTACTCCTCGTATTGTAAGAATGTTGCAGATCGAAAACAACCTTTTTATATTCCTCATGTTCTTCTTTTTCCATAGGAAGCCCCAAAAAACAATTATTGGCAAACAGATCATGTTCATTATTAGGAGGTATAGTTTCTACAATTTCCTGTTTGTCATCATTTTGTGTATTCAGAGGAGAAGAGGTTAGGGCTTTGAAAATAGAGTAAATCACATTGAAAGTAAGTGTTTAACCAGGGTTCAGAGGAGGTTGATTTAAATGAGGTTGATAAGGTCTCCTAGGTGGTGGCCTTACTTAACCCCTGTTATTTTACTGGTTATCACCATTTTCCCTTTTGAGATCGACCATATCATTGGACATCCTTTGCAACAATTTCTTGATGTTTTCCATTTCATAACGATCTTTATCTATGGTCATGGGCTTAGTAACGTTCTCTTTCCTTTTCATAGAAGTAGAAGGCGTTTCAGGTTCATGGTTTAGATTATATTTAAGACCATAGTTGTGTTTTTCTACAAGACAAGCCTCAGCGAAGGCATGTTGTAGGTTTTCTTGTGATATGTTTGACCCACATAGCGATGGTTGTAGGAAAACCCTTAATGTAATATGCTATTAGCAATTCTTTAGCAGGGAGGAGTGTAGTAGGAATCCTATTTTTTAAGCAGGAAAACCTATGATTCTAATCTTTGATTCCTTCTTTAGGCTTTATTCTAAAAGATGATAACTCAATGACCAAATATTCAAGAGTACTATCATCCCATAAATTTTGGAGAAATAATGTTTTGAATTATTACCAGGATTTGATAGAGTCCAATTCTGATGCAAAATACCAAGTCGACGCTTTCCCTTTGAAAGTATAGGAAAAAACCTACATACAATATCCTCATGAATTACGTTTCTCAACCTTCTATCTTGCATGTAACTCTTACTATGATCTTCTGCAAGAGTTCTATCATCTGGATCGAATCTAGGTTGCCACTTCTCAAGGTTATTAGGGAGTTTGTGTAATTTCCTTAGGATGAAAACTGCATCTAACTCCAACAAAGGTCTATTGAGCTTATTTTTTGTATTTTCTTTTGGAATTTCATGTTCTTCTAATAATTTTCTAATGGATGTTCTGAAGACACCGAGGAAGACTCACTAACTGAGGACTCTTGGGAGGAAGAAGATGATGAGGGTGGTGTTGTA
This sequence comes from Pseudotsuga menziesii, assembly GCA_001517045.1. Lineage (NCBI taxonomy): Eukaryota > Viridiplantae > Streptophyta > Pinopsida > Pinales > Pinaceae > Pseudotsuga > Pseudotsuga menziesii. Next base: position 89,856 of record LPNX010771525.1, read on the forward strand.
GGTGGTGAAGCACCAAAAATCCGAGGTGGATCTTCTAGGGGTTGATCCTTCTGATCAAATGACTAGTTCGAGACCTTTGAATCTACCATTTGTTCAAGGATGTTTTAAACACTTGCACTCACAGGAGAAGAATGTACCGACGTGTTATGGAGAGAAATTCCTATGGCTTGGGGTACCACAACAGACATACTTGACTCCAAAACACCATCTTTCCCAATATGCAATAGAAATAAAATGTCTAACACTAAAGTATCAGACCTCGTACCTTATTCCGGAAGGCTGAAGTAGATCCCCGTTGAGCTTTCAACTTTGAGCTTGAATTGATATAATCCTGCCTCAACAACAAGTGAACAATACAAGCATACTATATCATGGTGTTAGAACTATTCTAGCATATATAACATCAATAATGTAAAAGCATTTGATACATTCCAATGGATACAATATTAAATCAAATACACATCATTGAACAGGAAAAGATGTTTCTTATTAATATAAATAGGAGATTACAAGATAGATACAACCTTTGACGGCATGTCTGCGAATCGGAGAAACTGAATCCCCCACTTGGGCCTCCACCACCTCAATCCCCCATCTCTCGATAGCAAGCTGACTAGTACAAGGCAATATTGGGAAGAACACAACAGTGGTCCAAGGGACAAAGGGATGTAGACTCAAGTATAAATCCTGGCAACAATGGACTATAGTTTCTTTGCTTCAATCCCTCTATGCATCTCCCCCCTCCTTCAATGTAACAAGGGGTTCCTTATATAGCTTCGTATGGGATACTGAAGGGTCGAATCCGAGCGATCTCAAGGCATATGGAAGGCCAGGAGTTGAATGAGTCGGATCCAAGTCAAGGAAAACTTTAAAAGGACTTGGATTTATGTACACATCCCGATGTACGCGTTTATCGGGGTAAAAGCCATGTATATCATCTTTTATATGGTTTTAGGGATGATCAAGGTAACATCAAAGGATAATATGTGGTCCATGGGGTCCCAAGAGTCTTCAGCGGGATAGGGGAAGGCCATACAAAGTGTGATTCACCTAGTGAGGTGAAATCTGCTATAACAGATGGCCCCTAATGTGTGAGGTCAGAGGGGTCATACGATTACTGAAATACATTATAAGTCCATCCCAGAAGTGGAGTGATGAAGGTACCCAAATGGAAGACCAGCCACCCAATCAGCATAGCACCATGATACAACTCTGCATATAACTGTAAGTACATATAGTAGTCCCGAATACATAAGAGTGCAATGGCCATGAATAGGCATAATACATGATATCACATATGTGGTCATCGCCACGTACAATATACATAGATCAGAATCTCCATGATGAAGATATATAATATACATAAGGACCATGATCTCCATAAGCTTAAGATGTACAATAGATCAAGATCTCCATAGGCTGGAAATATCTCACATACACTGGTATCAAGTCACGAGAGCTGAAATATCATGAACATTGGCACGATCAAGGAGGTAGCATATGGATGATGCCAACAGTATGGAAAGTCTTCTACACAAACCTCTATGAGTACATGTCCTACTATGCAAATAGAGGTGTCGAGGTCGAACATAGTAGTCCATCATCTGATTACCGGTCATTGATGTATACCGTTAACAGACGCAAGATTACCCACCGATAATGAAAATGGGAATGAAGGTACTAGAGTGAAAACTAACAAGTGTGAATAGGTGTGTTGAGGTCGAACAGTTGAGAGAATCCATCGATCAGGGGACATTGATGTATTCCCAAGAAAATATTGATGGTGAGAGAACGTGCCACTGATGACTGCAAGTCTCAAGGCACTCAAAAGGACTCTAGATTCCAAGCCCAGAATAGATGATCTGAAGTCGATGGGATGAAATCCGCTGGAAGGAGGGCATTAAGGAATCCCCCATCATCCAACACAAGGTACTCAGCAAGGGTGTCTAATGTGGAAGAACTCGATCATAAGGTGCATGAACCAGTAACTGTACGGCGAATGGCCGACATGCAAAGTCAAGATAACTGAGGAATGGCCGACATAGGTTTCAACTTCCTTCGAACAAGAGCATAACGGCATATGGTGACTGAATGAAGGTAGCATAGCCTCGATATTGAAACTGGAACATCTCTGTGACACAGGCGGCGTCAACAGAGGCTCCATAGGGACCGAAAGCTTAACCAGTCGGTGGAGATAAACTCAGATGAACGAGTACAGCTTCCTAAAGTCAAACTATAACCCAACCAATGGATGTGATATACAGTTCTCTATTCGAAGGCGACACGACTCGACAGCTGCCAAAAGATAACTTCTTTCCTTGTCCGGATTTTTGGTTTTTTGATTTTTTTTGGACTTTTTCAGTTATTTGAAAAGCTTGAAAAAAGAATAAACTAGATTTATAGTTACAAACTAGGAGGAGACAAGTGTCATCGGGGTGAACAAACTAGTTCCAAGCAGTGGAACATACCTATGCTCAATGCAAAGAAACATGTGTCCGATATCGACACTCGGGGGAAAATCCCCTCCCGGTAAAAAGGGAAATCAAGCTGCGAAGGATATAAAAGATGGCTCTGCATGGCTAGACATGAGACAAGCTCGGGATATATGGCTGAAACGCAATGTCAGGGGAGCCGGCATAAAGCTCAATAAGGTGGGAAAAGCTCATGATAATGCATTCACAACTTGACATAAGGGTAGTCCGGAGGGAAATAGGCCAGCATAAGATCAAGAGGAGTATGAGTCTCTTGTGAAATGTCATGGTGGTACTATACAATGGACTCCCACACCCTAAAGGAGGAAACATCGGCATGGGCACCAAATGCAAATAAGGCGCTAACTAGGGTACCCATGTAAAGTGAAGCTCTACCACTCATATTATGCCACTTCTATAGCAGCAAGAAGGTTCTGTGACATAATAGAGTGGTTTCGTACCTAAGGTCATGGTGACATGATCATAAGGTGATGCAAAATGCAAACGATGGTGAACCTAACCTATATGCCAGTGTAGACATTATACCTGAGATCAGTACAAACAGTCTCTGGTCACACAAGAAGCATCCAACAGACAGCTTCAGACCCAAGGAAGACCCAGCCACACTCACAACCCACCCAGCAACTTCCCACAACATCAGACTCACCAAAAGGGAGGATGTACGCGACTGTATAAAGAACAGCTGCATATGTACGCAACTTTTGGCCAAAAACCTGAGTGTATATGTGGATTTTGGCCAAAAACCTTCGTGTATACGCAACTTTTGGCCAAAAGTCCGCGTATACACGTGACTTTTGGCTAAAAACCTGAGTGTATACGTGACTTTTGGCCAAAAATTTGCATATACACGTGACTTTTGGCCAAAAACCTGCGTATACAGAGAAGGCAGTTGTAAAAAGCAGGCCAAAGGTCGAACCAATAAAGGGGAGTATCAATGGATGAACATACTATAAAATGCAACCCAGAAACAAGGAGAAGCAAAGAGCAAGTCAATAATATCAAGCCCATTGTGCCCGCAAACCCCAAATAAAAACAAGGGACATCCCCAGCAGAGCTTTCAACTTTGAGCTTGAATTGATATGATCCTGCCTCAACAAAAAGTGAACAATACAAGGATACTATATCATGGTGTTAGAACTATTTTAGCATATATAACATCAATAATGTAAAAGCATTTGATACATTCCAATGGATACAATATTAAATCAAATACACATCATTGGACAGGAAAAGATGTTTCTTATTAATATAAATTAGAGATTAGAAGATAGATACAACCTCTGAAGGCACGTCTGTGAATCGGAGAAACTGAATCCCCCACTTGGGCCTCGACCACCTCAATCCTCCATCTCTCGATAGAAAGCTCACTAGTATAAGGAAAGCTCGGGAAGAACACAATAGTGCTCCAAGGGACAAAGGGATGCAGACTCAAGTATAAATCCTAGAAACAATGGACTATAGTTTCTTTGCTTCAATCTCTCTATGCATCTCCCCCCTCCTTCAATGTACCGAGGGGTTCCTTATATAGCTTCATATGGGATACTGAAGGGTCGAATCCGAGCGATATCAAGGCATATGGAAGGCCAGGAGTCGAATGAGTCGGATCCAAGTCAAGGAGGACTCCAAAAGGACTTGGATTTATGTACACATCCTGATGTACACGGTTATCGGAGATATATCTGCGTATGTACGCGGTTATCAGGGTAAAAGCCGTGTATATCATATTTTATATGGTTTTAGGGATGATCAAGGTAACATCAAAGGATAAAATGTGGTCCATGGGGTCCCAAGAGTCTGCAGCGGGATAGGGGAAGGCCATACAAAGTGTGATTCACCTAGTGAGGTGAAATCCGCTATAACAGATGCCCCCTAATGTGTGAGGTCATAGGGGTCATACGATGGCCTAAATACATTATAATTCCATCCCAGAAGTGGAGTGATGAAGGTACCCAAATGGAAGACCATCCACCCAATAAGCATAGCACCATGATACAACTTTGCATATAACTGCAAGTACATATAGCAATCCTAGATACATAAGAGTACAATGGCCATGAATAGACATAATACATGATATCACATATGTGGTCATCACCACGTACAATATACATAGACCAAAATCTCCATGATGAAGATATACAATGTAAAATGGATCATGATCTCCATAGGCAGAAGATGGACAATAGATCAAGATCTCCATAAGCTGGAAATATCCGACGTACACTGGTATCAAGTCACGAGAGCTGAAATCTCATGAACACTAGCACGATCAAGGAGGTAGCATATGGATGATGCCAATAGTCTGGAAAGTATTCTACACAAACCGCTACAAGTACATGTCCTACTATGCGAATAGAGGTGTCGAGGTCAAACATAGTAGTCCATCGTCTGATTACCGGTCATTGATGTATACTGTTAACAGACGCGAGATTACCCACCGATAATGAAAATGGGAATCAAGGTACTAGAGTGCAAACTAACAAGTGTGAATAGATTTGGTGAGGTTGAACAGTTGAGAGAATCCATAGATCAGGGGACATTGATGTATTCCCAAGAAACTGTCGATGGCGAGAGAACCTACCACTGATGACTGCAAGTCTCAAGGCACTCAAAAGGACTCTAGATTCCAATACTAGAATAGATGATCTGAAGTCGATGGGATGAAATCCACTGGAAGGAGGGAATTGAGGCATCCCCCATCATCCAACTTGAGGTACTCAGCAAGGCTGTCTAATGTGGAAGAACTCAATCATAAGGTGCATGAACCAGTAATTGTACCGGGAATGGATGACATGTAAAGTCAAAATAACTGAGGAATGGCCGACACAGGTTTCAACTTCCTTCGAACAAGAGAATAACGGCATATGCTGACTGAATGAAGGTAGCATAGACTCGATATGGAAACAGGGACATCTCTGTGACACAGGAGGCATCAACATAGGCTCCATAGGGATTGGAAGCTTAACCAGTGAGTGGAGATAAACTCAGATGAACGAGTACAGCTTCCTAAATTCAAACTATAACCCAACCAATGGATGTGATATACAGTGCTTTGTTCGAAGGCGACACGACTCGACAGCTGCCAAAAGATAACTTCTTTGCTTGTCCGGATTTTTGGTTTTTGGATTTTTTTGGAGTTTTTTAGTTATTTGAAAAGCTTGAAAAAAGAATAAACTAACTTTATAGTTACAAACTATGAGGAGACGAGTGTCATCGGGGTGAAAAAACTAGTTCCAAGCACTGCAACATACCTATGCTCAATGCAAGGAAACATGTGTAGGATATCGACACTCGGGGGAAAATCCCCTCCCGTTAAAAAAGGAAATCAAGCTGTGAAGGATATAAAAGATGGCTCTGCATGGCTAGAAATGAGACAAGCTCGGGCTATATGGCTGAAACGCAATGTCAGGGGAGCCGGCATAAAGCTCAATAAGGCAGGCAAAGCTCATGATAATGCATTCACAAGTTCACATAAGGGGAGACCGGAGGGAAATAGGATAGCATAAGATCAAGAGGAGTATGAGGCTCTTGTGAAATGTCATGGCGGTACTATACAACAGACTCCCACACCCTAAAGGAGGAAACATCAGCATGGGCACCAAATGCAAATAAGGCGCTAACTAGGGTACCCATGTAAGGTGAAGCTCTACCACTCATATTATGCCACTTCTATAGCAGAAAGAAGGTTCCGTGACATAATAGAGCGGGTTCATACCTAAGGTCATGGTGACATGGTCATAAGGTCATGCAAAATGCAAACGGTGGTGAACCTAACCTATATGCCAGTGTAGACATTATACCTGAGATCAATACAAACAGTCTCTGGTCACAAAAGAAGCATCCAACAGACAATTTCAGACCCAAGCAAGACCCAAGCACACTCACAACCAACACAACAACTTCCCACAACATCAGACTCACCAAAAGGGAGGATGTACGTGACTGTATAAAGAACAGCTGCATATGTATGCAACTTTTGTCAAAAAACCTGAGTGTATACGCGGATTTTGGACAAAAACCTGCGTGTATATGCAAATTTTGGCCAAAAATCCGCGTATACACGTGACTTTTGGCCAAAAACCTGAGTGTATACGTGACTTCTGGCCAAAAATCCGCGTATACACGTGACTTTTGGCCAAAAACCTGCCTATACAGAGAAGGCAGTGGTAAAAAGCAGGCCAAAGGTCAAACCAATAAAGGGGAGTATCAATGGATGAACATACTATAAAATGCAACCCAGAAACAAAGAGAAGCAAAGAGCAAGTCAATAATATCAAGCCCATTGTGCCCGCAAACCCCAAATAAAAACAAGGGACATCCCCAGTAGAGCTTTCAACTTTGAGCTTGAATTGATACGATCCTCCCTCAACAACAAGTGAACAATACAAGCATACTATATCATGGAGTTATAACTATTCTAGCATATATAACATCAATAATGTAAAAGCATTTGATACATTCCAATGGATACAATTTTAAATCAAATACACATCATTGGACAGGGAAAGATGTTTTTTATTAATACAAATCAAAGATTACAAGATAGATACAACCTCTGACAGCACGTCTGCGAATCGGAGAAACTGAATCCCCCACTTGGGCCTCCACCACCTCAATCCTCCATCTCTCGATAGAAAACTCACTAGTACAAGGAAAGCTTGGGAAGAATACAACAGTGCTCCAAGGGACAAAGCGATGCAGACTCAAGTATAAATCCTGTCAACAATGGACTATAGTTTCTTTGCTTCAATCTCTTTATGCAACTCCCCCCTCCTTCAATGTACCAAGGGGTTCCTTATATAGCTTCATATGGGATACTGAAGGGTCGAATCCGAGCGATCTCAAGGCATATGGAAGGCCAGGAGTCAAATGAGTCGGATCCAAGTCAAGGAAAACTCCAAAAGGACTTGGATTTATGTACACATCCCGATGTACGCAGTTATCAGGGATATATCCGTGTATGTACATGGTTATCGGGGTAAAAGCCGCATATATCATCTTTTATATGGTTTTAGGGATGATCAAGGTAACATCAAAGGATAAAATGTGGTCCATGGGGTCCCAAGAGTCTGCAGCGGGACAGGGGAAGGCCATATAAAGTGTGATTCACCTAGTGAGGTGAAATCCGCTATAACAGATGCCGCCTAATGTGTGAGGTCAGAGGGGTCATACGATGGCCGAAATACATTATAAGTCCATCCCAGAAGTGGAGTTATGAATGTACCCAAATGGAAGACCAGCCACCCAATCAGCATGGCACCATGATACAACTCTGCATATAACTGCAAGTACATATAGCAGTCCCGGATACATAAGAGTACAATGGCCATGAATAGGCATAATACATGATGTCACATATGTGGTCATCGCCACATAAAATATACATAGATCAGAATCTCCATGATGAAGATATACAATGTAAAATGGATCATGATCTCCATAGACTGAAGATGGACAATAGATCAAGATCTCCATAGGCTGGAAATATCTGATGTACACTAGTATCAAGTCACGAGAGCTAAAATCTCATGAACACTGGCACGATCAAGGAGGTAGCATATGGATGATGCCAACAGTCTGGAAAGTCTTCTACACAAACCGCTATGAGTACATGTCCTACTATGCGAATAGAGGTGTCGAGGTCGAACATAGTAGTCCATCGTCTGATCACCGGTCATTGATGTATACCGTTAACAGACGAGAGATTAACCACCGATAATGAAAATGGGAATCAAGGTACTAGAGTGCAAACTAACAAGTGTGAATAGATATGTTGAGGTCGAACACTTGAGATAATCCATAGATCAGGGGACATTGATGTATTCCCAAGAAACTGTCAATGGCGAGAGAACCTGCCACTAATGACTGCAAGTCTCAAGGCACTCAAAAGGAATCTAGATTCCAATCCCAAAATAGGTGATCTGAATTCGATGGGATGAAATCCACTGGAAGGAGGGCATTGAGGCATCCCCCATCATCCAACACGAGGTACTGAGCAAGGCTTTCTAATGTGGATGAACTCGGTCATAAGGTGCAAGAACCAGTAGCTGTACCGGGAATGGCCGACATGCAAAGTCAAGATAACTGAGGAATGGCCGACACAGGTTTCAAATTCCTTCAAACAAGAGCATAACGGAGTATGGTGACTGAATGAAGGCAGCATAGAATCGATATGCAAACTGGGACATCTCTGTGACACAGGAGGCATCAACAGAGGCTCCATAGCGACTGGAAGCTTAAGCAATCGGTGGAGATAAACTCAGATGAACGAGTACAGCTTCCTAAAGTCAAACTATAACCCAACCAATGGATTTGATATACATTGCTCTGTTCAAAGGCGACACGACTCGACAGCTACCAAAAGATAACTTCTTTCCTTGTCCGGATTTTTGGTTTCTTGATTTTTTTTGGACTTTTTCAGTTATTTGAAAAGCTTGAAAAAAGAATAAACTAGATTTATAGTTAAAAACTAGGAGGACACGAGTGTCATCGGGGCAAACAAACTAGTTCCAAGCAGTGGAACATACCTATGCTCAATGTAAGGAAACATGTGTAGGATATTGACACTCGGGGGAAAATCCCCTCCTGGTAAAAAGGGAAATCAAGCTGTGAACGATATAAAAGATGGCTCTGCATGGCTAGACATGAGACAAGCTCAGGCTATATGGCTGAAACGCAATGTCAGGGGAGTCGGCATAAATCTCAATAAGGCAGGCAAAGCTCATGATAATGCATTCACAACTTGACATAAGGGGAGTCCGGAGGGAAATAGGCCAGCATGATATCAAGAGGAGTATGAGGCTCTTGCGAAATGTCATGGTGGTACTATACAACAAACTCCCACACCCTAAAGGAGGAAACATCGGCATGGGCGCCAAATACAAATAAGGCGCTAACTAGGGTACCCATGTAAGGTGAAGCTCTACCACTCATATTATGCCACTTCTATAGCAGCAAGAAGGTTCCGTGACATAATAGAGCGGGTTCGTACCTAAGGTCATGGTGACATGGTCATAAGGTCATGCAAAATGCAAACGGTGGTGAACCTAACCTATATGCCAGTGTAGACATTATACCTGAGATCAGTACGAACAGTCTCTTGTCACGAAAGAAGCATCCAACAGACAACTTCAGACCCAAGGAAGACCCAACCACACTCACAACACACACAGCAACTTCCCACAACATCAGACTCATCAAAAGGGAGGATGTATGCGACTGTATAAAGAACAGTTGCGTATGTAAGCAACTTTTGGCCAAAAACCTAAGTGTATACGTGGATTTTGGCCAAAAACCTGCGTGTATATGCGACTTTTGGCAAAAAATCCACGTATACATCGACTTTTGGCCAAAATCCTGAGTGTATACGCGACTTTTTGCGAAAAATCCGCGTATACACGTGACTTTTAGCCAAAAACCTGCGTATACAGAGAAGGCAGTGGTAAAAAGCAGGCCAAAGGTCAAACCAATAAAGGGGAGTATCAATGGATGAACATACTATAAAATGCAACCTAGAAACAAGGAGAAGCAAAGAGCAAGTCAATAATATCAAGCCCATTGTGCCAGCAAACCCCAAATAAAAACAAGGGACATCCCCAGCAGTGCTTTCAACTTTGAGCTTGAATTGATATGATCCTGCCTCAACAACAAGTGAACAATACAAGCATACCATATCATGGTGTTAGAACTATTCTAGCATATATAACATCAATAATGTAAAATCATTTGATACATTCCAATGGATACAATATTAAATCAAATACACATTATTGGACAGGAAAAGATGTTTCTTATTAATATAAATCAGAGATTACAAGATAGATACAACCTCTGACGACACGTCTGCGAATCGGAGAAACTGAATCCCCCACTTGGGCCTGCACCACCTCAATCCTCCATCTCTCGATAGCAAGCTCACTAGTACAAGGAAAGCTTGGGAAGAACACAACGGTGCTCCAATGGACAAAGGGATGCAGACTCAAGTATAAATCCTGGCAACAATGGACTATAGTTTCTTTGCTTCAATCTCTCTATGCATCTCCCCCCTCCTTCAATGTACCAAGGGGTTCCTTATATAGCTTGATATGGGATACTGAAGCGTCGAATCCGAGCGATCTCAAGGCATATGGAAGGCCAAGAGTTGAATGAGTCAGATCCAAGTCAAGGAAAACTCCAAAAGGACTTGGATTTATGTACACATCCTGATGTACGCGGTTATCGGGGATATATCCACGTATATACGTGGTTATCGGGGTAAAAGCCACGTATATCATCTTTTATATGTTTTTAGGGATGATCAAGGCAACATCAAAGGATAAAATGTGGTCCATGGGGTCCCAAGAGTCTACAGCGGGATAGGGGAAGTCCATACAAAGTGTGATTCACCTAGTGAGGTGAAATCCACTACAACAGATGCCCCGTAATGTGTGACGTCAGAGGGGTCATACGATGGCTGAAACACATTATAAGTCCATCCCAGAAGTGGAGTGATGAAGGTACCCAAATGGAAGACCAGCCACCCAATCAGCATAGCACCATGATACAACTCTACATATAACTGCAAGTACATATAGCAGTCCCGGATACATAAGAGTACAGTGGCCATGAATAGGCATAATACATGATATCACATATGTGGTCATCACCACGTACAATATACATAGATCACAATCTCCATGATGAAGATATACAATGTAAAATGGATCATGATCTCCATAGGCTGAATATGGATAATAGATCAAGATCTCCATAGGTTGGAAATATCTGACGTACACTGGTATCAAGTCATGAGAGCTGAAATCTCATGAACACTGGCACGATCAAGGAGGTAGCATATGGATGATGCCAACAGTCTAGAAAGTCTTCTACACAAACCGCTATGAGTACATGTCCTACTATGTGAATAGAGGTGTCGAGGTCGAACATAGTAGTCCATCGTCTGATTACCGGTCATTGATGTATAACGTTAATAGACGTGAGATTACCCACCGATAATGAAAATGGGAATCAAGGTAATAGAGTGCAAACTAAAAAGTGTGAATAGATGTGTTGAGGTCAAACACTTGAGAGAATCCATCGATCAGGGGACATTGATGTATTCCCAAGAAAATGTCGATGGCGAGAGAACCTGTCACTAATGACTGCAAGTCTCAAGGCACTCAAAAGGACTCTAGATTCCAATCCCAGAATAGATGATTTGAAGTCGATGGGATGAAATCCGCTAGAAGGAGCGCATTGAGGCTGTCTAATGTGGAAGAACTCGATCATATGGTGCACGAACCAGTAATTGTACCGGGAATGGCCGACATGCAAAGTCAAGATAACTGAGGAATGGCCGACACAAGTTTCAACTTCCTTCAAACAAGAGCATAATGGTGTCTGGTTACTGAATGAAGGCAGCATAGACTCGATATGCAAACTGGGACATCTCTGCGTCACAGGAGGCATCAACAGAGGCTCCATAGTGACTAGAAGCGTAACCAGTCGGTGGAGATAAACTCAGATGAACGAGTACAGCTTCCTAAAGTCAAACTATAACCCAACCAATGGATGTGATATACAGTGCTCTGTTCGAAGGCAACACAACTCGACAGCTGCCAAAAGATAACTTCTTTCCTTGTCCAGATTTTTGGTTTTTTGATTTTTTTGTATTTTTTCAGTTATTTGAAAATCTTTTAAAAAGAATAAACTAGCTTTATAGTTACAAACTATGAGGAGACGAGTGTCATCGGGGTGAACAAACTAGTTCCAAGCAGTGGAACATACCTATGCTCAATGCAAGGAAACATGTGTAGGATATTGACACTCGGGGGAAAATCCTCTCCCAGTAAAAAGAAAAATCAAGCTATGAAGGATATAAAAGATGGCTCTACATGGCTAGACATGAGACAAGCTCGGTCTATATGGCTGAAACGCAATGTCATGGGAGCCGGCATAAAGCTCAATAAGGCAGGAAAAGCTCATGATAATGTATTCACAACTTGACATAAGTGGAGTCCAGAGGGAAATAGGCCAGCATAAGATCAAGAGGAGTATGAGGCTCTTGCGAAATGTCATGGCGGTACTATACAACAGACTCCCACACCCTAAAGGAGGAAACATCGGCATGGGTACCAAATGCAAATAAGGTGCTAACTAGGGTACCCATGTAAGGTGAAGCTCTACCACTCATATTATGCCACTTCTATAGCAGCACGAAGGTTCTGTGACATAATAGAGCGTGTTCGTACGTAAGGTCATGGTGACATGGTCATAAGGTCATGCAAAATGCAAACGGTGGTGAACCTAACCTATATGACAGTGTAGACATTATACTTGAGATTAGTACGAATAGTCTCTGGTTGCAAAAGAAGCATCCAACAGACAACTTCAGACCCAAGGAAGACCCAACTACACTCACAACCCACCCAGCAACTTCCCACAACATCAGACTCACCAAAAGGGAGGATGTACGCGACTGTATAAAGAACAGCTGCGTATGTACGTGACTTTTGGACAAAAACCTGAGTGTATACGCGGATTTTGGCCAAAAACCTGCGTGTGTACGTGACTTTTGGCCAAAAATCCGTGTATACATGCGACTTTTGGCCAAAATCCTGCGTATACAGAGAAGGCAGTGGTAAAAAGCAGGCCAAAGGTCAAACCAATAAATGGGAGTATCAATGGATGAACATACTATAAAATGCAACCCAGAAACAAGGAGAAACAAAGAGCAAGTCAATAATATCAAGCCCATTGTGCCCGCAAATCCCAAATAAAAAAAAGGGGCATCCCCAGCAGAGTCACCAATTCTGTTGCGGAGAGAAATTCGTATGGTTTGGGGTACCACAACAGACAGACTTGACTCCAGAACACCATATTTCCCAATATGCAATAGAAATAAAATTTCTAACACTAAAGTATCAGACCTCATACCTTATTCTGGAAGGCTGAAGTAGATCCCCGTTGAGCTTTCAACTTTGAGCTTGAATTGATATAATCCTGCCTCAACAACAAGTGAACAATACAAGCATACTATATCATGGTGTTAGAACTATTCTAGCATATATAATATCAATAATGTAAAAGAATTTGATACATTCCAATGGATACAATATTAAATCAAATACACATCATTGGACATGAAAAGATGTTTTGTATTAATATAAATAAGAGATTACAAGATAGATACAACCTCTGACAACACATCTGCGAATCGGAGAAACTGAATCCCCCACTTGGGCCTCCACCACCTCAATCCTCCATCTCTCGATAGCAAGCTCACTAGTACAAGGAAAGCTTGGGAAGAACACAACAGTGGTCCAAGGGACAAAGCGATGCAGACTCAAGTATAAATCCTTGCAACAATGGACTATAGTTTCTTTGCTTCAATCTCTTTATGCAACTCCCCCCTCCTTCAATGTACCAAGGGGTTCCTTATATAGCTTCATATGGGATACTGAAGGGTCGAATCCGAGCAATCTCAAGGCATATGGAAGGCCAGGAGTCGAATGACTGAGATCCAAGTCAAGGAAAACTCCAAAAGGCCTTGGATTTATGTACACATCCCGATGTACGCGGTTATCAGGGATATATCCTTGTATGTATGCGGTTATCAGGGTAAAAGCTGCGTATATCATCTTTTATATGGTTTTAGGGATGATCAAGGTAACATCAATGGATAAAATGTGGTCCATGGGGTCCCAAGAGTCTGCAGCGGGACAGGGGAAGGCCATACAAAGTGTGATTCACCTAGTGAGGTGAAATCCGCTATAACACGAGGGTAAGGAATCTACAAGGCTAGGATTGAGTTCATTTCTCTGTTAAATCCTTGAAATTTCATCTTGGTTGTTCTTCATCAACTGTTCAAGTTTTAGAGTTCCCCTTGTTGGTGAAAAAAAGGAATATTGGGTGGGTTGCAAGGAACAATTTGTACAAAAGAAGTGGGGTTGATAGTAATCGTGTCTTATATAGATCGTGTTGTAGACATAGAATATTGTACGTGGCTTCTAGTGATGATATGTGACCTATTTGGAGGAGGTTTAGTAGGTTTTATCTTTGACATTCTTCAAATTGGGCCTCCTTCTAGCACCATTTGTTGATGGGCCCGATATGTAGGTAGCTGGAAAATTGTATAAGGAAGTCAACACAAGGAGATGATCGAACCAAAGGCTTCGAATCATTCCCATGCAAAGAATACTTTATCCTAGAGCTTCTTGAAATGGCTAAATCCTATGGATAAATGTCCTTCTTGGGAATGAAAGTTTTATTAGATAGTGAAGATCTATTGTGAGAATAAATTGACAAATAAAGATTAAAAGAAATGATCTCTAACTAACTGCTAGAGACAATGTTTCAAATAAGATTGTTGTGAAATATAGCATGTGAAAGAAAACAACTAATTAATGTATAGACATGTAAATCAAGATTACTTTCTTCAACTATATTTATACTTTAGCTTAACAAATAATGTTTCCAAGAATTCTTCCCAAAGTATTAAAGACACACAACAAATTCTAGAGACAATATTAATTGACAAATCATTATCAATAGATTGATAACTGATCGTCAACAGAATAAAATATAATGTACATCAAATAAACACATTCAATTGATAGAAATTACATATATTAACTCTAGCATAGAAACATCAATATTAGAACCAACATATGAACAAAAGAGATCTGATAACTAGTAAGCCAAAAACATTAGGAGATTAACTGAAAATATTTAAACACGTTCAATGAATAACCATGGAACATAAAATGAGATAATTACAATTTATCTAATCTGAAAAACATTACAAAATAGTAAAACCACAAACTTCCCTGTTATGTTTGAAAGTAGTCTTGTCTCATACGTATTCCTTAATCCTTTTCTCAAAAAATTCTCCCCTCTACTCAGGAAAAATCCCTCTTTAAATAAAATTACAAACTTACAAGAAAAGAAAATATTCCCAAAATGTGGTATTAAATAATGAAATAGTTTCTATGATTGGACAAGGCCGGAACACCACTTGGCAAATAAGTCCACAATGTCATTGACTTCCTAAAAATTGGCATTCCTGAACTGAATTTTGGTCTTGCAAATTTGGGAGGAAATCTCCTCCTTTTTATTTTCTTCCACTCTTTTATAAACAACTGTATATGACTTATTGAAGCATGGGTAGCCTCGATCCATTTCTCGATTTCCTGCACCGTGAGCAGACTACTTTGGTGGATCAAATCTTTGGTATCATCAAATTGATTCTCATATTCTTCCAATTGAAGTTTAGGCGAAGGTTCCTAACTGATAGGATCCATAAAATGTAAACCCAAATAGGTTAGAAAATTATTTGCATATGACCACCTATTTTCACAAGCCATTTGTCCTCCATTGATTAGAGTTTCAATTGAATCGCATATACATTCCCATGTCTCAATGGAAACTTAAGTTGTTTTGTCCTGTAACTTGTCTAATTTTGGTAAGTTCTGAGGTTTTTTGTTAATACTATTTTTCCAACCTCTTACCTACTCTAAACTAGTGGGTGCTTCTCTCATCCAATCATTGTGATCCTCAAGGGTTTGAGAATTCTTGGTAAACTTGTCATACAACCCTTGCATCTTATCAAAAGGAGTATATAAATCTATTATAGCCTCTCAAAAATCTTGGTTTACTTCACAGAGTACCTATTTGAGATCCTCATATGTCAAATCCAGAAAAGAGGAGGCTTTTGAGGCTATATGGGAATCTTTCAGCTATTGACTGATGAGAGCTATTTTCTTTTCCTCTCACTAATTTAGAACATCTGCATTCCCAAGTTGTTTCTTGAGTTGTTCAACTTTATTTTTCCATTACATTACCATGTCTTCATGTTCTCATTTCAACTGGTTGATTTCTTGTTCATGCCTATGTTTTTCTTCTTATAAGTCATGTTTGGACTTATACAATTCCTTCTCTTTTTCATCGAGACCCAAACTTAATTGTTAAACTGAGTTAAAATTAGCTCCTACAAAACTACCATAGCAGCTGATGTGTCCACTACATCTTGCTATATATCAGTTGTGTCTTCCTTCCAAATGACCTGATTAAGGGAAGGAACTTGTTTGGACAAGCCTTCTCTCGCTCTCTTGGCTCCCCTTTTAACCACATCGTTTTCCTTTTTTCTCCAATAATATTTTCCCATGGATACCACAACATCCTCTAAAAAATATTCCATCACTTCTAATGATAAAGTGGTTTGGTGCTGGATGGAGACCAGAGGATCAGTTTTGGTCTGAGCTATAAGGATTTCAATGTTGAGGGGAGGGATATTCATGGGAGTAGAAGAAAAGGTAAAGGTAAGGGATGTAAAAGAATCAAATATAGGGAAAACTTATTTTTGAAGAAGAGTCATAGGGGAAAAATAAGTGTTCACCTAAGGAGGTTGGGAAACTTGGGACACTGTGATAGGGTAAGCTGGTGAAAGAGGAGGAAGAAAAGTATGAATAGGTGAGTCCACTGAAATTGTGGGAATACTAGTAGTAGCTCCGATAATGGTTGGGATATTTATCTCAAAAAAGGATTACTGGGAAGATGATGAACCTAACATACTGGGTAAACTTTGGAGATCGGGAATGGATGACAAGAGGGTGTTGATGTATATGTAACTTCAGAATGTATTCTTCTATGTATCTTATGTATTGTAGCCCGATGTTTATTTCGGGATGTTTCTATTATGTATTTGAGTCATGTTGTCATTCCCTGATGTTCCGATCAAGAGGATTAATAATGTAAACAAGTCTTTTCAAGTCATTAGGTAAGTCCCCACAGTTTTGGGGCACTTGAGTTATTATACACTAATTAAGGTGTAGGCTCGAGTAAGTAATTGTAAGTTGAGCCTACGTGAGAAAATGCACTTCAAGTGAATGGAAGAATATAAATAGAGAGTGAGAGTCTCTCTATTTATCACTTGTACATCACATCAATTACTCTCTCAAGTGTGGCGCACTAGTGAAAAAGGATATACCGGGACTAGACAGAAGAAGAAGACTACTGCTGTTGGGAGTGCATCTTACTGCTTTGGGGTCTTACATCTTATGGTGATTCTATCTTAGAGGATGTTGTGTGGTTTTTCCATTTATGGTTTCCCTGATCAAAACTCTTTGCGTCTCTTGTCTCTTGTGATGTGCTTATGTTTTATTGATGTGCTTATTATTCTCTCAGTGAAAAGATCCTAACATAATGCTAGCTTAAATGTTGAAAAACTAACATGGGATCAGAGCTAACCTGAGAAGAAGACATTGTGCAGCTACAGGAACTATGGCTTCCTATTTTGTGGATCTTCCTCCACAGATTTTCAGCAAACGTATGCTAGGATGACTTTCCATTGAAGGGTGCATCTTTTTGTCGATGCGAAATTCAATTTCAAGCATTTTCAGTTTCGATGTGGAAATTAGGGATTTCTACAGAAGAGGAATTTTTGAGTGAGACTAGAATAGGATTTTTCTCCTCATCAAAATCGAATTTTAGAGACCTAGATCAAGAAATTTGGTTGGGTGAAACTCCAGGAAAGTCAAACCCTAGTTTGACCCTGAGCTAGGAGAAACCGTAAATACTAAAACTGCTAAGTTTTTGTACAGTCGCTATATTTTGAGATTGGAGAAGTCTCATAAGCTGAAAATTGCAAGGGCCAACGAAACAATCTGGATGAACGCTGTGTCCAAAAATTTTCCTCAGTTTCGCTAAATTCTGGGAGATATGATCTCTCAAAGTTAGGGTTCCAGCCTCTTCCAGAAATCATCCATAAACAGGACACCTGGGGAGAATTGCAATATCTTGGACTACAGAGGTCCAAATGGAATTCTTGAAGATGTTTCGGAAAGGGAATGGACTTTAATTTCGTTGGTGTGAAGATCAGACTCAGGAGATGAACCAGTGAGACGATGTATGCCATACAACTTATCTATTATGAACAGTCCTGTAACAGGTCACCTTGGGAAAAGGATCATAAATCCCAAATGGTGAAACCAATTCTGATTAAACCTATGGTTTTGGATCAGGGACATGTGCGTTTACCTCAGTATGAAATTTCAGACATAGAGGAGCATTAATTTCAGATATATCATAGAAACAGTAACAGGCATTTCTGCATAAGAAATTGGAAAATTAGGGCTTCCTGTTCCGGGAGCTTCCCTCCACTGTTTTCAGAAAAGGAGTACATTGGACAGATCCATTTCAAGAGATATATCTGTCTATCCAATCATATTTGAAAGATTTCAAGTTCTGAAAATTAAGGTTTTTGTGACAAACCCTAGATCAGCCAGCTCCGGAACCAGGACGGTCACCTCAAATCGGTAAGATCTAATCCTTTCTATTTTCATTTAAGGTTCTCATTTCAAAGTGATCTATCATATCACATTGATGATAAGCTTGGTGAAGTTCAAAAATTCCAAGCATAGAAGTATTTGATCTCTCTAAAGAAATGGATTGGACACCTACATGAGTAGAGAGGTTCCAGTTTCAGAGGGAGATGAGGCTAGAAGCCTTACACAAGAAGAACTTGGTCAAGTCCAAGAAGATCATGGTTGATTCAGTCATGGATCAACTTGTACCACAAGTGTCTTCCCTAAAAGACACCAAAGATTTTTGATTCCTTAACCAAGCTATTTGAAGGGAAGAACAAAAATCAGAATATGACCTAAAGAAATGAGTTGAAGAATGTGAAGATATAGAATGCAGAGACCATGCAGTCATAAGAGTCTCTCAAATCAAGAACAACTTGAAGCAAAAGTGAAGAATGCAGAAGTGGTGATGGCCACCTTGAATGGTCTCCCAGGATTGTGGAATTCATTCATTCAAGGAATGTGTTCCAGAAGGAAGTGATTACTTTCAGCAAACTTTGGGAAGAAGAAGAAGCTCTACCCATAAGAAGAGAAGATAAGACGGGAGCATTTGAAGATCTGACTCTCACCATCCAAAGAAGATTCCTCAAGAAATGAAAAATATGAAGAAATCAACTCTTGAAGAACCTCTTATCCACCTCAGCATTTGGATAAGAAATGATGCGATTATGAATGAAGAAGACGATGAAGCTGAATGCTCAAGAAGGAGTCTACCCTCGAAACAAATAAAGATAAGTATTCAATTGTCATTTCATGATATTGTTTTCTTATGCATTTTTTTATATTCAGTTGATGTATTATGCATGATAGGATGTTTGCATTAATGACAGTATACTACTAATATGCATGTGATGGGTAAGTAGCTCATGGTTCTATATAAATTCTCCATTGCTACTTATCTAGAATGAAACCTCTTTGCTGACATATTGGATTAGTGCACAATCTCAATGTTGTCCTGGTAGAGATGGAAGGCATCTAGAAAGTTTCAGTGAGATATGGATGAATGTTGTGTTGGATAAAGTAGTTGCATGATCATATATTTATGAATAAGAATTTTCCCGTATGAATATTCCTTATGAAATGTTTCTAACCATACAAATGCATTTGACTTGTAGGAAAGATCGTATACATAATCGCCTACAAGCAAAGAAGAATGAAGACTTGTTCCAAAGAACAAGTGACGACAGTTCAAAGACAAAGAATAATATGACGAGTGCAGTGAAATCGTTGATGCAGAGCATTCTAGCCATGAAGAAGTAACTAATAAGAAATGGAAGACCAGTTCAAGAATAATGATGTCAGGGCGTATTATCGAGAGCTGAAGAGAATTCCATAGTTCCATCATGCAATAGATGGAAACATCATGGGATACAAAACAAGATTCGTAGCATGAGGCTATGAAGAGACATTTGCAGTCAGTTAGAGTTGAAACACATACATGATGAGATTGATGAAGATCTTAACCTTTGCTATAAGGTTGAAGATGCAAGTCTATACACTAGATGGTCACATAGAATATTAGTAGCATAGGAAGCTACTTGTCACTCCGGTACATAATGTTTTCAGTGCATAGAGTACAGAAGACAAAGGGAGTATGATGCTCTGCTTCAGAGGGAGTGAATACAGAATATCTTGAGGATCGAAATAGTACGATAGGATGGATAGATTACTGATGACTCTAGGCTTTACTGAGAGTAAAGTGGATTCCAACCTTTGCTTCAAGGTTGAAGGCGAAATACCAGTGATGCTCCTGTTATGTGTCGATGCACTATTGTTCTAGGTATGGAGGTGTGGCAGAGTATGGATGGAATCTTCCTTGGAAAAGGGAAGTATGCAGTAGAGATCCTAAAGAGGTTTGGGATGATGGACTACCAGGCTATGACCACACCGATGGCACCGAACATGAAGCTACTAAGTGATGCTTCATCAGAGATGGTTGATGCTACGATGTATCGTCAGATGATTGGGCAAGCAGTGCCATCGACATGAAGAGTACTTCAGGATGTTGCTTCAGTATGGGATCAGGTGTGATCTCTTGGTTTATCAGGAAGTAATCTTGTGTGGCATTGAGTACAGCTGAAGCAGAGTATGTCGTAGCTTGTTCAGCTAGTTGTGAGGCAGTATGGCTGCGGAAGCTACTGTTTGATATATTTGATCTCTAGTTGGATGCTACTTGTATACATTGTGACAACCAGAGTTGCATGAAGTTGTCAGAGAATCCAGTGTTCCATGACAAGTCAAAGCATATCGAGATCAAGTATCAGTATATCATGGATATGGTACAGAGAGGAGCAGTGAAGCTCATGTATGTTGCGACGGAGGAACAGATAGCTGATGTATTGACGAAGCCATTGGCTAGGCTGAAGTTTGAGTACTTCAGAGAGAGACTTGGTGTTCTCCAGATCGAGGTTCCTTCCAAGAGAAAGTGATGAGACCCATAGCCATTGTGACATGGTGATAGGATTGGTTCCTTCCATGGTTAGTTGTAAGGGCTGAGCCATTCTGTCATGGTGAGAGGATTCAGCTCCTTCCATGTCAGATATGAGTGCTAGAGATCCAAAACCATTCTGACGAGCAGGTCAGATATAAGGGCTGAGCCATTCTGTCATGGTGAGAGGATTTGGTTCCTTCCATGTCAGATATAAGTGTTGACTACCATTCTGGGAATGGAGGCACCTGGTAAGTTACCAGGAACACTCAGTTAGGGATTGAGAGAGCCATTCTGACGAGTAGGTCAGATGTAAGGGCCAAGCCATTCTGTTCATGGATAAAGGATTAAGTTCCTTCCATGACATATGTGAGTGCTAGCCATTATGTCAAGTAGGACATATGTAAGGGCTACCGCCATTCTGACGAGCAGGTCAGATGTAAGGGCAAAGCCATTCTGTTCATGGCTAAAGGATTAAGTTCCTTCCATGTCAGATGTGAGTGCTGGCCATTATGTCGAGTAGGACATATGTAAGGGCTACCGCCATTCTGATGAGTAGGTCAGATGTAAGGGCAGAGCCATTCTGTTCATGGATAAAGGATTTAGATCCTTCCATGTCAGATGTGAGTGCTGGCCATTATGTCGAGTAGGACATATGTAAGGGCTACCACCATTCTGACGAGCAGGTCAGATGTAAGGGTAGATCCATTCTATTCATGGCTAAAGGATTTAGTTCCTTCCATGTCAGATGTGAGTGCTGGCCATTCTGTCGAGGAGGACAGATGTAAGGGCTACTACCGCTCTTCGGGAGAGTGGAGGTGCCTGGTCCGTTACTAGGTAGCTCAGTTAAGGACTGGGGGACATTCTGACGAGGGTGTAGGATTCAGTTCCTACCAGGTTATATGTGAGTGCACAAATCTTTCACCACTATCGTAGGAGGGGCTTTGGCCTAGGTGAGAGTCTTCCATCACTGTGATAGGACGTGTTCTTGTCTGGATGGATGTGCCTTTCTAACAAGTAGGTCAGATGTAAGTGCTGAAATCTCTCATCACTGTGATAGGATGTGTTCTTGTCTGGATGGGAGTCTTCCATCACTGTGATAGGATGTGTTCTTGTCTGGATGGGAGTCTTCCATCACTGTGATAGGATGTGTTCCTGTCTGGATGGATGTGCCTTTCTGACGAGTAGGTCAGATGTAAGTGCTAAGCCATTTCACAGATGGTAGTTGATGTGCCTACCATGCTAGTGAATGTGAGTGTTGGGCCTTTCTGATGTGATTGTAGTTTACTACATGATCAGATGTGAGTGCTAGGCATGCCTTTCTGATGAGCAGGTCAGATTTAAGTGCTGGACAAAGACCTACCTGGTGGCTAGGCCTACAACCATCATGAAAAAGGGTTGGCTCTGTAGAACTTCCTATGACGAGATAGTACACACATGATGATGACCAGAGGAGATCCATATCGAGCTATGATCCAGATCTAGTTATGATGACTCCGAGAGATCCAGATCGAGTGATGATATAGATCCAGCAGTGATGGTCCAGATTGAGAGATGATCTAGATCCAGATCCAGATCAAGTGATGATCCAGATATAGTCCAGTGATGATGATCCAGATCGAGTGATGATCCAGATCCAGTTCTATGACGATCCAGATTGAGAGATGATCCAGATCCAGATGACTTGAAGACGAAGATGATCTAGTTGATACAGAGAAGAAGACCGGTGCTAAAAATCGTGTCGAAAGAATACCTTCCTAGTTAATAGGGAGTGTTGATGTATATGTAACTTCGGAATGTATTCTTCTATGTATCTTATGTATTGTAACCCGATGTTTATTCCGGGATGTTTCTATTATGTATTTGAGTCATGTTGTCATTCCACGATGTTCCGATCAGGACGATTAATAATGTAAACAAGTATTTTCAAGTCATTAGGTAAGTCCCCACAGTTTCGGTGCACTTGAGTTATTATACACTAATTAAGGTGTAGGCTCGACTAAGTAATTGTAAGTTGAGCCTACGTGAGAAAATGCACTTCAAGTGAATAGAAGAATATAAATAGAGAGTGAGAGTCTCTCTATTTATCACTTGTACATCACATCACTTACTCTCTCAAGTGTGGCACACTACTGAAGAAGGAAATACTGGGACTAGACAGAAGAAGAAGACTACTACTGTTGGTAGTGCATCTTACTGTTTTGGGGTCTTACATCTTATGGTGATTCTATCTTAGAGGAAGTTGCGGGGTTTTCTCCATTTATGCTTTCCTTGATCAAAACTCTTTGTGTCTCTTGTCTCTTGTGATGTGCTTATGTTTTATTGATGTGCTTATTATTCTCTCAATGAAAACATCCTAACATAATGCTAGCTTAAATGTTGAAAAACTAACAGAGGGTAGTCAACACGGCTTGTGGGAAAGTAGCAGGGTATTCCTCCACCTCCAAATCACTATGCACATCACAAATCTCATCCTGATATGAGGATAAAGGAATTACCTAATGTGTAGAAGAATCTTGTACAAGTGCTTTCTCTTTCTTACCAATCAGGAGCTAAGGCATGGGATTTTCTTTTGTGGGTGCTTCTGGAAGTTGAGACTATTCAGAGCCTGTTTCAATATTCTATCTTTTAGGCTATGCTTCAGCCATGTCTACATGATTTTGCATTTGGGAATTGAATTTTTCAAAATTATGCTTGAATTCTGCTCCTTTCTGCAATGTAACTTCCATTTCAACAATACTGGGATTGGATGGTCTATTAAGTATACCTTTACCCTTGCCCTTAGGTTGAACATCAATGGAGTTTGCTGCGTGTTCTCTTGCTTCTTCTTCAGTATTATCCTTTTGAAGATCTTGTTTTATTTTGAGCTTATCTCCTCTTTCACAAAGATTTCTTATCTTAAGATCCATTTGATACTGGTACAGATGGGACTGTTAATGTATTTGTAACTTCAAAATGTATTCATCTAAATATCTTATGTCTTGTAACTTGATGTTTATTCCGGGATGTATCTATTATGTAATTGAGTCATGTTTTCATGCCCCGATGTTCCAATCGGGAGGATGTATAATGTAAACAAGTCATGTCAAGTCATAGTGGGTAACCCTCCGATTATCTAAGGGTTAAAGTCCCCGCAGTTCCGGGGCACTAGGGTTATTAGCCTGTCCTAGTAGAGGTCAGCCCTGGTAGGGTTTTAGTCATGCTAGGATTATTATAAATAAAGAGATAGAGTCTCTAATTGATACAAAACTCATACACACTCAAGTGTAGCACATAGTTGAGGAAGGAGGAGACACTGGGGCTAGACAAGAAGAAGGTTACTACTGTCGGGAGTGCATCTTACTGTTTTGGGGTTTTACCTTTTGTGTTGATTCTATCTCTGAGGAAGCTGGGGAGTTTTCTCCTTTATGGTTTCTCCAAGGAAAAAAATTGTGTTCATTGTCTCTTGTGTTTAGTTGTTGTGCTTGTTATTCTCTTAGTTAAAGATCCTAATAATGCTAGCTTAAAGTTAAAAAGCTAAGATGGTATCAGAGCTAACCTGAGAAGAAGACAATGTGCAGCTGTGGGAACTAGGGATCCCTATTTTGTGAATCTCTCTCCACATATTTTCAGCAAAATTAAGGTGGAATAACTCTCCTCCTTAGGGCGCATCTTTCCGTCGAAGCAGGATCAAATTTGGAGGTTTTCCAGTTTTGGACCTGTCACTACTGCCGAAAATTAGGGCTTTTTATAGAAGAGGAATTTTTTAGTGAGCCTAGGTCTGGATTGATATTCCCCCCAAAATAGAAGTTAGGAACAAATTTCAAAGAATTCAGGTAAACAGAACTCTGAAAATGCAAAACTCTAATTTGCTCCTGAACCAGCTCTACAGGATTTCAGCTCAAATTTCAGATTCGACATCTTGACCTGGTAAGATTTAAAATATTTTGTATTTACCTTTAAGTTTCTCAGTTAATATGTCTCAGCATACCAAGCTTGATGAAAAGCTTGAGGGAGCTAATAATTTCCAAGCTTGAAAGTATAGGATCTCCCTTGTCCTGGAATAAAATGAGCTAGACTCCTACATCCATGAGGAGGTTCCAGTTCCAGGGGAGATGAGGCTAAGGCATTGCATAAGAAGAAGTTGGTTATGGAAAAGAGGATCATTGTTGATTCTATCAAGGACCAACTTATCCCATAGGTGTCCTCTCTCAAGACACCTAAAGCTATGTTTGATTCCCTAACCAAATTGTTTGAAGCGAAGAACATAAACTGGAAGATGACTCTGAGCAACCAATTGTAGAATGTGAAGATCCATAATGCAGAAACTCTTGATGTATTTGTAACTTTGGAATGTATTCATCTATGTATCTTATGTATTGTAACCTGATGTTTATTCTAGGATGTATCTATTATGTAATTGATTCATGTTGTCATGCCCCGATGTTCTGATCGGGAGAATCAATAATGTAAACATGTCATGTCAAGTCATAGTGGGTAACCCTCCAATTGTCTAAGGGTTAAAGTCTCCGCAGTTTTGGTGAACTAGGGTTATTAGACTCTCCTAGTAGAGGTCGGCCCTATTAGGGTTTTAGTCATGTCAGGATTAGTATAAATAGAGAGTTGGGGTCTCTATCTAGAACAAATCACTCACACACTCAAGTGTAGTGCATAGTTGAGGAAGGAGAAGACACTATGGCTAGACAAGAAGAAGATTACTAATGTTGGGAGTGCATCTTACTATTTTGGGGTTTTACATCTTGTGCTGATTCTATCTCTGAGGAAGTTGTGGGGTTTTCTCTGTTTATGGTTTCCCCAATGAAAAACATTGTGTTCATTGTCTCTTGTGTTTGATTGTTGTACTTGTTGTTCTCTCAGTAAATATCCTAATATAATGCTATCTTAATATTGAAAAACTAACATGGTATCAGAGCTAACGTGAGAAGAAGACATTGTGCAGCTATAGGAACTAGGGCTTCCTAGTTTGTGGATCTTCCTCCATAAATTTTTAGAAAAAGTAAGGTGGAATAAGTCTCCTCCTTAGGGCGCATCTTTCGGTCCAAGGAGAATCCAATTCTGAGGTTTTTCAATTTTGGACCTGTCACTACTGTCGAAAATTAGGTACTTTCATAGAAGAGGAATTTTTCAGTGAGCCCAGGCCTGGATTGATCCCCTCCCGAAAATCGAATTTAAGGACAAATTTCAAGGGATTTGGGTGGACAGAACTCTGGAAAAGAAAAACCCTAATTTGCTCCTGAACTAGCTCTGCATCATTTTAGCTCAAGTTTCATATCTAACATGTTGAACCTGGTAAGATCTAAAATCTTTTGTATTTCTATTTTAGGTTCTCAATTAAGATGTCTTATCATACCAAGATTGATGAAAATATTGAGGGAGCTGATAACTTCCAAGCCTATAAGTACAAGATCTTCCTGGTCCTGGAAGAAAATGAGTTTGACTCCTACATCCATGAAGAGGTTCTAGTTGCAGAGGGAGATGAGGCTAAGGCCTTACATAAGAAGAAGATGGTTATGGAAAAGAGGATCATTGCTGATTCTATCAAGGATCACCTTATCCCATAGATGTCCTCTTTTAGGACACCTAAAGCTATGTTTGATGCCCTAACCAAATTGTTTGAATGGAAGAACATAAACTGGAAAATGACCCAGAGAAACCAACTGAAGAATGTGAAGATTCAGAATGCAGAAACAATCCAGTCTTACTTCACAAGAGTTTCTCATATCAAAGGAAAACTAGAAGCAGTTGATGAAGAAGTTGAAAATGCAAGGATTGTAATGACTACATTGAATGGCCTTCCTAGGTCATGGGATTCTTTCATCCAAGGAATCTATGCTAGAAAGAAGTTAGCCAAGTTCAGCAGACTATGGGAAGAGTGCTCTCAAGAAGAAGCTCAGATAGTAGCTCGAGAAGAGAAGATGGGAAGTGAAGACCAAGCTCTCACAGTACACTCCAAGTCTCACTCCAAGTCAAACAAAAGAAGACCTCATAGCTCCATAGGTAAGCACTCTTACAAAGATAACACTAGAAAAGATGTATCTAGGATCATATGCTATACATGTGATGAAGCAAGACACTATGCAAGTAATTTTCCTAACAAACAGAAGATAATGAAGAAGAGCAACAAAAGAAGACAGCATGCACATGCTGTTTGGGTTGATGAACCATCTATGAAGAGATCTAGATATGAAAGTGAATATTCTTCAAGCGAGGATGAATATGTTATGATATGCACTCTCACAGGTAACATTACTCATGGAAGTGATTATTGTCTTATAGATAATGGGGCTTGCAAACATATGACTAGATTCAAGGAATCCTTTGTGAGACTGTCAGAACATGAATCACCTCACAAGGTAAAGGTAGGAGATGAATACCAATATCCAATAAAAGGTAGTGGGGAATATTCCTATAAATTAGACTCTAGAAAATCTCTAACAATGAGAGAATTATTGTTTGTCCCAGGACTCAAGAAGAACCTTCTCTCCATATTAGCATTAGATGAAAAAGGAATGCGGGTTGCATTCATAGATGGTCAATTCAGCATGTGACCAAAAGGAAATACTATAGATGATGTGGTGGTGATTGGAGAACAAGAAATGGGATTGTACTGATTAAAAGGCCATCCAGAACAAGCCTTGGTCCATGACACAGTAGAGGCAAGTGAAATTTGGCATAGAAGGCTTGCACATGTGCATTACAGAGCACTACCTATTGCAAGAAAAGTTGTCGAAGGTCTTCCAGAAATCCAAGCAAAACATGATGGGGTGTGCAAGGGATGTGCGAAAGGAAAGAATACAAAGAATACATTTCCAAGGAGCGAAATAAAAGTGAAAGGAATATTGGAAATCATCCACTTTGATGTATGCGGTCCTATGTCATCAAACTCTCTAAGCAGGTATGCATAATATGTTTCTTGTATTGATGATTTTTCTAGGAAGACATGGGTTTACTTCATGAAGAACAAAGACAAAGTATTCAGTAAGTTCAAGGAATTCAAAGCCTTGATCAAGAACCATATTGAAAAGAAGATCAAGACCATTCAATCAGATAATGGCAGAGAATTCACTTCAAATGAATTCAAAGAGCTATGCAAAGAATCAGGGATTAAGAGGGAGTTGTCCACTCCTTATGATCCACAATAGAATGGGATTGCATAATAAAAAAACAGAACTATCATGGAAGATACAAAAGCAATGCTTCATTATCAAGACCTTCCTATGCATCTTTGGGCGGAAGCTACCAGAACAACAGTGTATGTACAGAACCGTACACCACATAGAGTACTCAATAACAAGACTCCTAAAGAAGTCTTCTCTGGAAAGAAACCAGAAGTCAGCCATCTCAGAATATTTAGATGTCCTATGTACATCCACATTCCAAAAGAGAAGAGGACTAAATTAGATCCTTCAGGAAAGAAGGGTTTATTTGTGGGATACTCTGAATGCTCGAAGGCTTACAGAATATATTTCCTAGGATATAAGAAGATTGACATCAGTAGGGATGTGACATTTGATGAAGACACAGCTTAAAACAAATCCAGAAAGAAACCTGCTGAAGAACTTGAAGAAATAGAAGCACCTAGAATTCATGATACAACAATGAATGAAGAAACTCGAGAAGAAGATCAAGAATTTGAAGAACCACAAAGACCTGTAGATCCACCTCTGGAGAAGAATCCTCATAATAGGAAACTTGCTTGGGTATGAGAACTTATCCAAGGTGCAGAAAGATATGGGGCTCCAGAAGAGAATCACAGAGAATGAAAGAGGACCAGATTCTATGATGGGTATGTAGCTTTACTATGTGATTTCATTGTTAAAGAACCTTCTAGTTATGAAGAAGCGATAGAACGCAAAGAATGGAAGGATGCTATGATCGAAGAGTACAAATCGATCATAAAGAATGCTGTTTCGGATGTTTTCCCAAGACCATATGGGAATTCAGTTGTAACTTCCAGATAGATCTACAAGATTAAACATGTTGCAGACTGTAGGATTGAAAAATATAACGCAAGATTTGTAGCTCGGGGTTTCTCTTAGAAAGAGGGAATAGACTATGAAGAAACCTTTGCACGTATAGCCAGATACACTTCCATCAGATCAGTACTTGCTCTAGCTACAGTGATGAAATGGAAGATACACCAGATCGATGTCAAGACTGCCTTCTTAAATTGTGTAGTGGAAGAGGAAGTGTGTGTAGAACAACCACTTGGCTTTGAGACACATGATAGGGAGTCCCATGTATGCAAATTAAAGAAATCCCTATACGGTTTGAAACAGGCACCTAAGACATGATACGGAAAAATTGATAGCTTTCACTAGTGGAAAATGAGAGATTAGTGACCAAAAAAATGACCAAAATCTGCATATCAATGACCACTTTTGGTTTGGTGATCGCTGGTGGCTAATTTGCGGTCTTTTATTACATGACCAAAATTGGTCATTTTTATTTTGGTCATTTATAGCTTGTTGACTGGTCATTAATTTGGTCGTATATTTGGTCATTAATTTGGTCATATATTTGAATAAATGACCAAATATATGACCACATTTGTGACCAAATTAATGACCACATGACAAGCTAGAATATGACCAACTTTGGTCGTGTAATAAAAGACCATAAATTAGCCACCAAAACTGATTTTTGGTCATTGATATGCGAATTTTGGTCATTAATCTCATTTATTGGTCACTAATTTAATCATTTTAAGTCGCTTTATGTATGGTCATTATATTTTAGTAGTTTGAATGGTGTCCATTATTAATCAATATAAATTTTTAATATGATATTATGTTTAAATAAAAAAAAGAATCATACATTCATTCTCATCTAATACACATCCGAATTATGCAGTCACATTATAATTAATTACAACACTTGTAAATAAAATCTAATACACATGTAAATCATGTAATGTCACATTAATTAGTTAATAATTACAACATTGATACATAATATAAAGTACAACCATATATATAAGTTTTAAACCACAAATTATATTATATGAAATGTCAAAAGTATTACAATAAATATGAGTTTTCTCAAAAACACATATTAATTCACTACTATGTTTCGATCCAAAATCCGACGGAAAAATCCGATGGTGCGTTGATTTCATTTTTTAAACCTACCAAAAATCACAAAGATAATTTTTTTTTTTGAAAATGTGGCCATAAGCGTCGCTTAAGCAATGTCTAGTCTCATAAGCGTCACTTAAGTGACGTCTAGCCTCATAAGCGTCGCTTAAGCGACGACGCCTTGAGTGGAAACTTCAAATATTTCTTCTATAAATTATGTGTCATGGTATGAGGTTATATTCATGGATTATGAACCTTATTAATGAGTATTACAACCTAAATCAGTCCTTTTATCCCAAATTATGGATTTAGACACAAAATACATTTCGTGGGTGTCCAATCCTCAAAATCAAGACCACATTCCTCTGATAGGATGAGGATTTCTTACATAGGAAAATAATTTTCCCCATGCATGACTTGTAAGTCTTAAAAGAAATGGTTTAGGACTAAATCCATAATGTTTGGAACAAAACCAAGTCTCAAGCCATGCAACCCATCCCTTTTTCATATTTTCATCATAATCATTCTCATCTTCCAAAACTTTCATATTTAGGGATTATGCCATGGTTAGGGATGCATGCAAATATTTTTCTCCATGAAAATATAAGTGAGGCTTTGAAACACTATTTTTTAATTTTGACCATTGCTTAAGCCCCAAGACCCATCAATTCTACACCCAATCCTTAAAAATATGCTAATATTCCTCTAATATGTTGAATTTCCCCTTTATAGCTCTTGCAAATATGTAACTACCTAATTTGAACAATATTCCATTAATGGACTTTGAACCAAAATATGAGACGTATGTAGGTAATCTTTCAGCCAGATCTAGTTCTGTTAAGTAAATAATTCATGGGTGAAAGGGTGGTAAGCCGTCCGAATGAATAAAAGGTGCCTAAAAAGCGATTGAAGAGCTATAAAACCCTTCATGGGCATGATTCAAGGTATCTAACCGGGTTTTGAAAACAAGCAATTGTCTGTAGGTAAGTTGATGGCTTCGAGCATTTAAGGTGATTCTATGTAAATAAGGCATGTCTAAAAGTTCCCAGCAGTGGAGAATCCAATCTATCTGGGGCAGTGAAACGAGATCTATATGCTAAAGGTAAACCCAATTAGTGCCCATCCCCACCCACAGTAGCAAGTTCCAGGTCCTTAGCTAAATGACCCCTCCATGTAGCCGACTGAAATTTGTCCCTCAAGCAAGAAGATATAAAAGCCATGATTCATCTATCCGGTAAATTCTGTGGGGAAGGAATCCATTTTATCCTACCTACAATTGAATTCTTTAAAACACTTCATTAAAAAATCTTTAAAAAACTTCATTATCATTGTTGACATCCACCTTCTCCCATGGCACCATCCATGGAATGTTGGTTGTATTTGCAGGCCCTCTTCGACCAATAATCGACTTGGGTGATTGAGGTTTTCAGAATTAGCACACTGTACTCATCGATCCAATGGACTGGGGTTTTCTCACCTACACTTTCCTACTCCTAGACTCGATGGCTTGGGGTTTGTTCACCTATGCCTACCTGCTCGCAGATTTGACAGGGTGGGGTTTCTCCAACGGCTGCACATTATCAATGTAGGGTCTACGATTTTGGTGAATGATGTTGGTGGGGTGTTTAGCCAAGCCTGCTCACAGATTTGACAGGGTGGGGTTTCTCCAATGGCTGCACATTATCAATGCAGGGTCTATGATTCTAGTGAATGATGTTGGTGGGGCGTTTAGCTAAGCTTGTTACCAAGTCCTTTCTATTTCCTCTTTTAAATTTTTTTTCTATTTCACATTAAGTTTTCAGCGTATATGGGCCATTTTCTTCCAAAACTAGGATTTTGGTTCACCTAGAAAGTTTTCAGAGTTTTTCAGGTTGCCTTCTACCAATATTTTCTAATATTCTCTGATATTCTGATAAGTTTCTTTCAATACCCATGGAAATATATTCTCCAAAATAGTATATGGTACATTGCTAGAGAAATAATATACTGGAACCAGAGCTTCCTGTTCCAGGCCTTTCACCAGCACATTTGCCAGAAAATAACTCAGCTCATTACCACTCTCCTTTTGGTCCAGTTCAGGAAATAAACAAAATGCGTGATATGTTTGCTAAAAAGTATTTACCCTATAAGAGAGATAGCTGTTCAATATTATGAAACAATGGTAATAATCAGGATCTATCCCCAAATCTAAGTGCACAGGGTTCTCTTCATCTCAATTCAAATTGTGATACTAAAAATCAGTCAGCAAAAACATGCAATTTAGATGGCTTGTCCACCCAAATGTCATGTCCTGTTGATGGAAACACTATTAGCCATGCATCTATGAATGGAGCCACTGATTATAGTTCTCAAAGATCTAGTCCATTGTGCATGGACGGTGTTTGTCTGAATTTTGAGGGGAAGCATTCTGCAGAAATGGTAGCTTCCTTGAATAGTAATCATTCAAAGTCTAGTTACCCTTATGACTTGAAGGGAGCTAGGAAAAATAATTTTTGTTCAAAATATGATGTGAAAGTTGAAGCATGTGGACCAATTATTGATGGGTAGAACTTTATTCACAATGGAGAACATAGAGAAATTAGTAAATTTCCAATCAAATCAATTGAGAGTCTTAGGACTGATAGAGACTCCTGTTCTAGTCATGACAAAGGTATGCCAAGGAGTTTCGATGTAGCAGGTAGAAACTTGGAACTTCAACACAAATGCCCTTTGAATAAAGTGCCTGGGTATGTTGAAGACAAAAGCATTGATCGAAGAAATCAAGATACAAAACTAGATAGAGATTCCTGTCCAAATGGAGAAAATTACGCACCTCCTATGGAAGGAGGTCGATCTTCAGATATTTGAAAACTTGAATGATGTGAATTGTTGTTCCAAATTTAACAATCTTATCCTAGTGACATGCCATCAACCATCTTTGAAAGAGGCACTGACAGCTCATCCAGCTGGCATCAATGATTGGTGGCTAAATGTTGTCTATGAGTTAGGTTTTATCACTTGTGGGATGGTCAGCACAGGTTTGCATATCTTTCTTAGGGCCTTCTTTATAGGTGAACATTTCAATAAGTCTTTGGTTGGGATATCACCTGTTTGAAGCCAATAAACTGAAGCTACTTCAGCCTTATCTTACTATCTTTGAAGTCTTGTCCTCACATTGGGTGATATACTTCTGTGCTTCACAAGTCCATTCCCTTGTTTATCAAGCAAATGGGCTTTCACTCATTGAGCCAATCTAATCATTCTTAAAACATATAAATTATTCATCTATAGCTCCCACCAAAGTTTCACCTAGTGCCAAGTTTCTCCACATATTTCTAGAGTGTTGTGTCAATGGGATGTTAGTCTGGCAGTTCCAACCACGCAGCTCTCAGCCCGCCTTCATGCATGAGTTTATAATGGCCTCTTGATGGGTGCAGCTAATGAAATATCCAAGTAGTGTGTACTGATTGTACTTATTGAAAGTAATTCCTTTATTTAGAAACATAAATAGTAACACGGATAAAAGGGTCTGGCTCATTACCTGGTGGAAGACCTCCAGGATGAATCTCTGGGGTTCTTCTGGCAGCACCATTGTTGGATGCCTCTGTGATAGATGAAATTACATGCTGGCAGATGCATTTCCAGAAGCATTAACATTTACCTTACCATGCACTTTTTAGTCAGCACCATTGTTGAATGCCTCTGCAATAGACAAATTTACAGAGTGAGCAGATGCATTGCCAGAAGCATTAGCATTTGCATTACTGGGCCCTTTCTGAGCCATTATGGGTTCACAATCACCCTATAGGGGGAAGAGTGGCTGCTCACTGCCTAAACAATACAGGTAGCAGCAAGGTCAAGTAGTAAATACTCAGCAAAGACAGGATTGTTTTATGGTAATTTTCTAGTCATAGTCAGTGAAATGGCTCTAGATTATGTTGTACAATTCTGAATGGTTTTTTAATCTGCTCTGGATCAATGTTAATACGTCACCTGTTTGTAGTTTGAATGATTGGCTGGGAAATGCTACGATTATTATCCAATTGATACTGGAACAGTAATAGATGGGCAGTGTCTTTTGCTTGTACTTATTACTTGCTTAGGAGTTTTATGTTTGCTAGGTCATTTGTATGAATAATGAACTTTTTTCTATTTGCTCTTTATGTTGGTTTATAGAAGGACTTGTACATTTGCACTTTGTAAATTTGAAATACATTGTTCTTAAATTGGGTATGAAGTCACGCAATTGTACAATTTGTATCCAATGTAAGAATATTGATGTATGAGACTGCCTTGTTTGTGGGACAAGAGATCCGTTCCATTCTACAATTTCATAGCTGAGTAGTCTATCCACCCCACTGTAGTATGCCACGCCATTAGATGCACTTGACTTCATGTTGCACTTGCACCTAAGTAATTTGCACAGCTGAACTTGTCACACTAATGGACTCTAAAGTTACCCCTACCATGTGCACTGTGTCCATGGCACAACTTGAATTGACACTCTAATGGACTCTAAAGCTACCTCTATAATGTGCATTCCCATACTCAGACAAGTATTCTAGGTTCAACTTCCTCTAGTGTGACTGCTTTCATCTTGGACTTTATTGATCTTTGTCTCTTTCCTGGTTCAGTGGTGCCAGAAAGTTTACTCAGAAAATGAGCACTATATAGGTGTATACTATCAAGGAGCCCAGGCTATCTAGTGTAATGTTTGAAAAATTATGACATTCTTAAAGCATCAAATTTGAAAATATCTGAGTTAAATTATGTAACTTGCAGGATATTTTAACAATCCCAGTGCAACTAAAAGTACAATTGATGAGGAAGGTTGGCTGCATACTGGAGATATGGGCTACTTTGATGAGGATGGAGGCTTATATATTGTGGATCGTATCAAGGAAATAATCAAATTCAAAGGATACTAGGTAATCCATCATATCCTTATGTGGAAAAGATGGAAAGGTTAAAATGTGTAACTATTTTTCTGTCCTATAAATAAAATATACTTATTATTCATCTTGAAGGCATTATCCGGTTTTGTATTTAATCTTTTTTTTAGTGTTAGTCTAATATGTGCGAGAAATCATATGCTTAGAAAATGATCTCTGATAGATATATGAGGCTTCGTTATCTCCATCCTATTATCACATCTATAAAAACATCCAAATTGTACAATTTTCCTATGTCATTGTTGGAGGCCTTCCATATGCATAGCAAATTTACACTGGAAGAAGTTAAATCTGAACTCTATAGTAACATAGAATATATTTATTATTTGGCTATATATAGTAAGTGCTGAGCAGTATAATTTTGTAATTGGACTTTTGTGGGGGATTGAAATTACGAATATATAGGTCTAATTATGGAAATTCAATCCTAAAATGTCTGATTCTAAGGTTATATAACAAATCCTAATATTAATGGAGGAATGAGCATAGTGTCATTCATGGGTGAATTTGGCATAATCGATACCCCACTTATGGATTGTCAGTTGAAGGTGACTGAATTAAATGATGCTAGTGGTTCCCCTGTAATGCTAAATCTGGGTACACTAATCTCATCATAATATGAGGAAGCTAGTTAAAAAAAAGTTGGTTTTGAAATCTCCAACGTGAGTTTTGCTTTGTTCAACCTTTAAGATGTCTTTGATCTCCTTTATAAGATGAACATTCTTATTAACCTTGTATCTCCATATATGAGGAAATTTTGCTCGTGGAAAGTTGAAAGAATCACATTTCTTCTGGTAAATTAAGGTAGTATGCTTTGAAGACAAGGTCCTATCTGAATGCCACTTAACAATCAATCATGTTACAAATTAAAACTTGATATTAGTGTGGAAATTAGGGAGTTCGGCCTGAAACACTTAATTGGGAAGAACATGGTCAATTTACAAACCTTCTATTTTTAATTTTTTATATATTGTTATTCAGGTGTTTTTTTTGCCTATTTTATGAAATAAATCAGCAAATGTGGTAGAAAAGGCACTTAAAATGTAGATTTCCTTTTCATATTTTGATGAATTAGTCCTAGTTCCTCATGGACCAAAATGGTAAGCCATGTTGGAATAATAGCTCTGTAGCGTTAGGGGCATCCTAATGAATAAAATCCCCATAGGGAATAAAATTTCCATCTTAGACAGTTTGTAATATCTGATCATGTTTCCATTGCTTGGAAGGAAAACTATTGATGAAATCCATGGAAATGGATTGCCATGGTCTGGAAGGAACTACAAGGTGGTCCAACTACAACACAAAGTTGATTCAACTTGCACAAGTAGTCTGGATTATGTAGGTTTACCACTGTGCATTGTTGGATGGATTCCATGATACTATTCAAAGAGATCAGCCATTGCATGCTCTTCTGTGACTCCCTCATTCAGATTTATAACATTGGAGGATAACTTACCTTGCTAAGGGTAGAAAAAATATTCTCTGCCATTTTGATTTTTTCAAATGCATTTGAAGAATGAAAAGCCATGAGAAGAACTTCCAAATGAAATAGGGATGGAAGACTTGCACAAACTTTTTGGATATTTAAGCACCCTGAATATGTAGCTTTCACTTTCTCAACAATAAAACCAGCGTAGCCTTTGCAGGTTTTGAGTCTTAAGGAGTCATCTCCCAAACTGGATCCTGTGGATGTCCTTATAATAAGAATGTGAGCTACAAGAACAAGAGCATCATCAGTATAAGCAAACCTCCCATCCTCTACCTTCAGAACTTGATTTACTAGGTGTTCTTCAAGTTCAATGGATAAGGCACACCTCATTACAAGTTCATGTAACAGGTTAAATCATGCTTTGTGAAAATGTTCAAGGAAGTGTTTTTCATAGGACATATCTGAAACACCATCCCCCTCCATTCTTTCATCAACTGAAAGCTGTGGCTATAGCATTCGTAAAAATACTTTCACCTCAAAACTGACAAGTATTAATTTAAACTTGGTGACAAATAGGAAGAACCAAGCGTTTGGTCTCAGCTAAAGTCAAATTCTGGTTATTAAATACTATATATTTCAAATAAGCTCAGAAATAACAGGACCATTCATATTCAATCAGAGGCATAAGCTACATGATCTTATCACTTTTCCTGTGGGCCTCAACTATCCCCATCCATGTATAACTGTGCTGAAACATAATAGTGTATGTATAATATCGTACATGTAACAGAATATGTCATGACTCATGAGATATATTCATAAAATATACCCTTGTGAATTATCTATGAACACAAACCCT
Organism: Pseudotsuga menziesii; assembly: GCA_001517045.1. NCBI lineage: Eukaryota > Viridiplantae > Streptophyta > Pinopsida > Pinales > Pinaceae > Pseudotsuga > Pseudotsuga menziesii. The sequence goes on from LPNX010771525.1 coordinate 127,412, forward strand.
AGCTTCATCATATTTTTTTATGAATTGCCTTCTATCTACAATCTGCTTGGGAATGCATAGCCAAATGATTCTTATAGAACTCTGTCAATAAGAGTGTTTACAAAATCTCAAAAGGTCTAGTTGCTAATTAACATCTCTTTTTCTTGTTGACACAAATACCCAAAATAAAGTTTCAGAAGATGTCACTCTCAATGACTGGTTTGGGAACCAACTTAATTTCTTGTTTTGCTGCAGGAACTTGAACATTAAAATTGGTTGACTAAAGTTATCCGGGTCATTTCAATAATGTAATTTTTGCAGCAATTACTTGATATATATGGACAATGGTTTTGTTCTAGGTTATACTTGGTGCTTCCCACACATGAACGGACTCATATAGACACATGATAGCTATCAATAGGATTGGGGATACGCCAATGTCTTTGAGTCGCTACAATAAGTCCTCTCTTGGATTGATATTTTTGAATTGAGGAAAATTTGAATCAGTTGTCAATTCAAATAAGATTCTTTTTTCATTTGATTTAGTGTGGCCTTTATTATTGCAAATGGTGTAAGGGTTTGGAAAATTCATCAATGATATAGAAGCACGTCTATACCAAGATCAACACAAAAATAAGTTCATAGAATTACTGGGTAATTGTGATGATTCTCATATGATTTGTAGGTAGTAAATATTTAACCTTTTCTTCCTAATCTGTAACTTAAGTAGGACAAAACTGGCCTAGGCCAAGGAATACTTGCTGAGTAGAACTAAGAGAACAAAATTTAGAACAAGTAACCCACATTTTTAGTGGTCAAAACATAATTTCATTAAATAAATGTTCTATTCATTCTAGTGGTTAGGTTCTAATTTAGTAACATGCCTAATTTTGATGGATAGGCAGATAATTTTGTGTGGGATATAGAGCTCAAGAAACTAGACTTTATAGATTGAATTAGAAGGCAGATGAAATAGAACAAGTAACCCGCATTTTCAGTGGAAAAAAATAATTTCATTAAATAAATGTTATATTCATTCCGGTGGTTAGGTTCTGATTTAGTAACTTGCCTAATTTTGATGGATAGGCAGATAATTTTCTGTGGCATCTAAATCTCAAGAAACTACTTTATAGATTTAATTATAAGGTAGATGGAATAGATACTTGATGGATGTCAATAAAATGATTTTAGGTTCTCTATTTCTCTGTCTCTGAAGTCAATCTTCTTAGATTGCCATTTATATTTTGAAACATTCCGAGTAGAATTATTTTTTAATATAATTTATGTAAAAGATTCATTTTCATGTACTTTAAATGGTGTCCTAGCAGGCCTGGTGTTGAATCAGTCATTAAAGCTTCATCAAGCAAAAACACAGACAAAGACGATTTACAGAAATCTTCATCATTACCTGTAAGTATTGTAGACAATGTATTCATGGTTAAAATGTATTTTTTACCTGTTGAGCTTAATTTAGTATTTATTGAAGTATTGAGGCTTCTGTTTATGTGCAAATGCCGTTGTTTGAATTTTTTTTACACAAAGTTAGTTTGCCTTGTAATCCTAGTTATCGGGGATCGTTAACATGATAGGTGTATTGGAGTTTGAGTTCACCTTTGTTCACCAATCATTATTGATAGCATGTGACCTCTAGAAAAACATAGCAGCTAATGACCTTATATAGACAGGGTATTCATAAGGCTCTATCCACTGATGTGTTTGTTATTTCCCTGCTTAAGTTGGAGCTAATAGCAACTGCAAACATAAACCTTACATAGACATATATTGTGATTTTTTTTGGGTCATCAATGGCCTCTGCAAACATAAATCTTGAATGGATAGATTTGTTTTATTCTGGATCATTGTATCTGGTATTTTTATTGATTCTGTTATTATTCCATCATTGAGGAAGTTAGGCAGCTCTCTTCCATAGTCTGTTGTATTTTAATGGACTTTTGGAAGGTTTTTGTCTTTGTGCCAAAGGACTGTTTGTTTCAGAGACTTTGTGACATTGGCATCCTTAATTCTCTGATCATGGCTATCATGAATCTCTATGAGACTATTATTTGCAGAATTGTACTCAGGGACTTTTTGATTTCATCAGGGGCACAATTGGAGTGACTTTGGGTTGTTCCATGTCGCCAATCATGTTTGGTGCTTACATTGATGAACTGCTACAACAAGAAATTAATTGGATGGGAAATTTCCGGGACTCAGAACATCCAATAATCTTTTCTAGGCATGTATTTGTGCTTCTCATTATAAATATGCGGTTTTATACATTCCATAGTAGTTGGTGACAGGCTTCTTTGTAAATAGAAGAATGCCAATCTGGAGAAAAAATGCCCTCTTTATTAAAACTAAGCACTTCAATAGCTCCTTGTAAAGGAATATTACTGGAGTCAGAAACACTGTCATTTGCAGAGCAGGGCTGTATCTGATTTTGATGCATCTGTAGATTCTCCTATGGGAAGCACTGCATCTTGGAATTCCCATTATCTTTCCCAGATAATGGATACTTCAGATACTGACGCAGTCAGAACACGCAAGAGATGGGGCAGTGCCCAGAAGCCCATTTTGGCAGTGTCTCAACAAGTCCACAAAGACGCCCCCAAGGGATTCAAGAGGCTTCTGAAATTTGGTAGAAAAAGCCGTGGTTCTGAAACTGTAATGACATATTGTGTTTTTGCCTCTGCTACATCGGAAGGGGACAATGACACGGAGGATACAAGAGATCTTGATATAAGATATGCGGATGATATTCTACGAAAATCAAGGATGGGATTTGCACCAGTGCAACCCTCATATGAAAAAGGTTATGATTATGGAAGCTTAAGTGGCCCTGTAGAAAGTGATAGTTTCCATGAAGAGGGATCGAGTATGTATCATGTTCCTAAAGAGTATCCCACACATTACAGAATGTTGAAATTGTTTGATTAAATACTAAAACATATTGTTGGTACACAGAATGAATGGTGGTTTGATGTTATGTTGCAGTTCAATCACTTCGAAGCTCAATACCAGCTCCACCTGCAAATTTCAGGTTAAGAGAAGACCACTTATCAGGAGGCACCTCTCTCAAATGTGAATACCTTGTCATTGGTTAGTTTTAGAGCATGTTCATTTTGTATTGCTTCTTTGGAACATTTTCTGTTTTCAGTTTTTCCTGTTTCACAACAACGATATAACTCTAAACTATTTTATGCATTGTGAAGTAGATGTTTGTTGTTCTTGTACATTGTGAATTTGATAGTAATACAATAAATTTCAACGTGAAAGATAATTACTCATCACATCAAACATCTACTTCTTTCTAGCATGAATGGATGCTCTACTGCGATGACAGTCATGTATTTTTCCCATGAAATTTGTATTGGTGTTTAGTATTTGGAACACGTTACACAGTGGAGGTGCTCCTTTAAATTCTATTATATTATCTGATAGCTCCCTTTATTTTCTATTTTGAATTTTTGTGTGGTAATTAAGTCAATTTCCATTTCATTTACTTTCTAATTCCTGCACCTTTGAATGTAATGTATTTGAATTTATCATGTAAATATTCATAGTTGTTTCTTTTACAGAAGCACATTTTTCCATTTGCTACATTTGAACTATGGAGATTCCTTTCTTGTTCTTGAGAGTGATGTTGAGGGTGACTCGGTGAACTGTAGTATTTGTAGCCAATGGGCACACCTTGGGTGTGGTAGATGGATTGGTCTTGGTGCATTTAAGGTTACTATTCCCTATAGAAACGGTCCCAATTTTCCTTTTTATTGATAGAAATTCTCCCCATGAATCATAGTTTTCACTGTTTCTTTATATGCACATTTGACATGCATGATTATGACCTACTTCCACATGGAATTGGTCTTATGGAATTTGTATTTTTTTTTAAACAGTTATAGCCGTTGCTTAAGTGACGACAATTTTTAAAAAAAATTCAGATCCGTCGCTTAACCGACGTATTGTAGGTGACTTTTTTGAAAAAAATTCAATACCGTCACTTTCACCATGTCGCTTAACTGACGCCTTATATTTAAGGGACGGTAGGTAAGGTGTCGCTTAACCGACGGTTTAAACTGATGTCGGATAACCGACGACAAGTTTCCGATGCTTAAAAAAAATCATAGTGTCGTACATGCGACAGGAAAGTGTCGAAAATCTGACAATACGACCGTCATATTTTTGGTCAAAATGTAGTAGTGATTTCCATATAATTTTATGGGAAAGCCATCACTTTTCAAAATACTACAATGACTAAACCATCATACTTGCATTTGGTTGCAAAACATACTTAGATCCCACATCAACGGCTTCAAAACCATACTTAAATCCCACGTCAGAGCTTCAAAACCACACTTAGCAGCTTGAAGACCTCAACATCAGGCTCTTCATACGGAATGGCAAATCCTTAGTAGTGAGCTCTTCATACTCAATGGCCTACTTATAAGTTAAGCTCACTACTACAAAATCCAATAAAAAAATATCACTAGTAAAATAGAAAAACAATGAACTGTAAATTAGAAAAACAATGAAGCAAATTAACTATCTTGTTCAACAGCTAACAACAATAACCAAGATCATGTGCAAAATAGGAAAATCTAATCTAACAAATTCAATTTAAGAAGTGGTTAAAATTAAACTTGAATGGATAAATCCGCAACTATTTAGTACCTAAGAAAAGTAAAACTCAGCTCTAAACTAGGAAATGGATTTCAACAGGAAATATAATCAACGAATCCACAAAACAATTATGTTTGACTGCACAGGTAGAATCCTGTATACATAGTGCAATCTGTGAAGGATTCCACCCCTATATGTCATGTGGTTAATGAATGACATGACAACTATGGAAACTGATGAATAATTTAAGAAAGTCTCAATTCCAACGCCCAAAAGAATAAATAATAGATTTCTTTACTTGTGGAGTCGCCATTCTGCTATGTATGATTTGGTGCAAAAGTGTAACAAATGCACTCAAACGCACGTTGGAAATGCTGGTGCAACAAAAATGTAAAATGTATGACTTCTGTATGTGACAAAAGTTGTATAAACCTACTTTCTTAAACATGCAATAAACATAAATCAAAAGAGAAGAGGGAAGTTAAACATTAAGGGAAGCCACCTGATGAGCTAACCTTGTTGGAACAAGAGAAGGTGAACTGAAAAGAATAATAGTATTTTATGGAGTGCTTCCATGGCACTCAATAATAGCTACAATAAACATGTTAACAGGTGTTATAATAAAAATCAATATATATTTTTAGTGGAAACAACTTACAACTCTATTAATCAAGATGAAAAACAAAATTACACTACTGCAACAAATTCTCAGGCCAAGTCCAACCAATCATAGCTTCAAAATAACTAGAGACCAACACTACCAATTTATATTGTTTGACATAGGAGAGCACTAATATACCTCGTCTAAATATGCTGATGCATTGCAAGGCGGCAGCTTTAAGGCCTCTCATAAAGTAAACACTTGTTTTTGAAGCTCAGAAATCACAAGAAAGTGTCCAACCCAACCATAACCACCAAGTCCTTCACTATCCATGTTATGTAGTTGTGACATGTTCATACTTAGCCTGGTCTGCAATGCCAATTCGCATGGGGCTATCACCTACAAGAGATAGAAACTATTATAGCATAACTAGAGAAAGAAACATATAGTTTCTAATTATTTGTGGAATGAATGCTTTGGATTGCAAATGTGCAAAGAATAGAACAATAAAAAAAATTCAAGCAAAAAACAACTGCCTTCAAGGCTCTTCCTATAAGGGTAGAGTATACAAGAAACAAATAACTATTTCTAACTCTCTTTATCATTCTGGTAAGTATCAAGAGATTTAAAAAAATTTCAGTTTCCCGTGATAGACATATTATAACTTCTTTTTAATAAGTTGCAAAGAAACAGGGATCAAACCTACACCCAACAGAGCTGCAAAGCATTAAATTTAAGAGAATGGGAAAATTGTTCTAAACCTACACCCAATAGAGCTGCAAAGCATTAAAGGATGCCTATCATATGGTAATGAAAGGGGAATATTGTTCTACATTGGTACCCACCACTTCACGTTGGTGCCTATCTTCTTTCCTGCACTTCCTAATATTCATGTCTTTAGTTATCTTGAGTTTTCTGTAGAAGAGAAGCCCTTGATTTTGTATCATATGTACTCTTTGCATAAACAATAATACAAGTCTGCTCCTTCATTCCATTTGCATCTATCTCAATGTTTGTGTTGCTCCTATGTGCAAATCGCTACAAATAATTGGCATATCTTAATGATGGCTTAATTTCTCTCTCATTAGTTCTTTGAAATATTAATATGAAGTTACATACGGTCAATAGGGATGTATTTGGGTCTGGTCCATGCATTAGAACATAAATTCAAAATCCTTTGACAATGTTTGGATCCATTTGGAAATATGCAATTTCGCTCTCCTAGAATTTGACTTTTGTACCTAGTTTAAAGGTTCCACTTCCTGTTTTGAACCTTTTCCAAACTTGAATTTGTTGCAATCTCTTCACAGCATCAGGCTTTTTCACTTTCAACATGATATATCTAGAGTGCCAAAGATCATTCAATCAAAATCTAATACCAAAAAACGAGAACAACTTATAGACCTAGAAAATAGACTTCTGATCTCCCTCTGACGACAGAAATGAAAATGTTGAAGGTACTTTCTCTGGAGACAACTTATGGAGTGCTTCCATGGCACTCAATAATAGCTACAATAAACATGTTAACAGGTGTTACAATAAAAATCAATATATATTTTTAGTGGAAACAACTTACAACTCCTCTAATCAAGATGAAAAACAAAATTACACTACTGCAACAAATTATGAGCCCAAGTCCAAGCAATCATAGCTCCAAAATATCTAGAGACCAACCATACCAATTTATATTGTTTGACATAGGAGAGCACTAATATACCTCATCTAAATCTGCTGATGCATTGCAAGGCTGGAGCTTTAAGGCCTCTCATAAAGTAAACACTTGTTTTTGAAGCTCAGAAATCACAAAAAAGTGACCAACCCAATCATAACCACCAAGTCCTTCACTATCCACGTTCTGTAGTTCTGACATGTTCATACTTAGCCTGGTCTGCAATGCTAATTCCCATGGGGCTATCGCCTAAAAGAGATAGAAACTATTATAGCATAACTAGAGAAAGAAACATATAGTTTCTAATTATTTGTGGAATGAATGCTTTGGATTGCAATTGTGCAAAGAATAGTACAATAAAAAAACTTCAAGCAAAAAACCTCGCCTTGAAGGCTCTTCCTAGAAGGGTAGAGTATACAAGAAACAAATAACTATTTCTAACTCTCTTTATCATTTTGGTAAGTATCAAGAGATTTAAAAATTTCCCAGTTTCTCGTGATAGACAGATTTTAACTTCTTTTTAATAAGTTGCAAAGAAACAGGGATCAAACCTACACCCAACAGCGCTAGAAAGCATTAAATTTAAGAGAATGGGAAAATTGTTCTAAACCTAAACCCAATAGAGCTGCAAAGCATTAAAGGACGCCTATCATATGGTAATGAAAGGGGAAGATTGTTCTACATTGGTACCCACCACATCACGTTGGTGCCTATCTTCTTTCCTGCACTTCCTAATATTCATGTCTTTAGTTATCTTGAGTTTTTTGTAGAAGAGAAGCCCTTGATTTTGTATCATATGTACTCTTTGCATAAACAATCATACAAGTGTGCTCCTTCATTCCATTTGCATCTATCTCAATGTTTGTGTTGCTCCTATGTGCAAATCGCTAGAAATAATTGGCATATCTTAATGATGGCTTAATTTCTCTGTCATTAGTTCTTTCAAATATTAATATGAAGTTACATACAGTGAATAGGGATGTATTCGGGTCTGGTCCATGCATTAGAACATAAATTCAAAATCCTTTGACAATGTTTGGATCCATTTGGAAATCTGCAATTTCACTCTCCTAGAATTTGACTTTTGTACCTAGTTTAAAGGTTCCACTTCTTGTTTTGAACCTTTTCCAAACTCGAAGTTGCTGCAATCTCTTCACAGCATTAGGTTGTTTCACTTTCAACATGATATATTTAGAGTGCCAAAGATCATTCAATCAAAATCTAATACCAAGAACGAGAACAACTTATAGACCTAGAAAATAGACTTCTGATCTCCCTCTGACGACAGAAATGAAAATGTTGAAGGTACTTTCCCTGGAGACAACTTATGGAGTGCTTCCATGGCACTCAATAATAGCTACAATAAACATGTTAACATGTGTTATAATAAAAATCAATATATATTTTTAGTGGAAACAACTTACAACTCCTCTAATCAAGATGAAAAACAAAATTACACTACTGCAACAAATTTTGAGGCCAAGTCCAAGCAATCATAGCTCCAAAATATCTAGAGACCAACACTACCAATTTATATTGTTTGACATAGGAGAGCACTAATATACCTCATCTAAATCTGCTGATGCATTGCAAGGCTGGAGCTTTAAGGCCTCTCATAAAGTAAACACTTGTTTTTGAAGCTCAGAAATCACAAGAAAGTGTCCAACCCAACCATAACCACCAACTCCTTCACTATCCACGTTCTGTAGTTGCGACATGTTCATACTTAGCCTGGTCTGCAATGCCAATTCCCATGGGGCTATCGCCTACAAGAGATAGAAACTATTATAGCATAACTAGAAAAAGAAACATATAGTTTCTAATTATTTGTGGAATGAATGCTTTGGATTGCAAATTTGCAAAGAATAGTACAATAAAAAAACTTCAAGCAAAAAACAACTGCCTTCAAGGCTCTTCCTAGAAGGGTAGAGTATACAAGAAACAAATAACTATTTCTAACTCTCTTTATCATTCTGGTAAGTATCAAGAGATTTAAAAATTTCCCAGTTTCCCGTGATAGACATATCTTAACTTCTTTTTAATAAGTTGCAAAGAAACATGGATCAAACCTACACCCAACAGAGCTGCAAAGCATTAAATTTCAGAGAATGGGAAAATTGTTCTAAACCTACACCCAATAGAGCTGCAAAGCATTAAAGGGCTCCTATCATATAGTAATGAAAGGGGAATATTGTTCTACATTGGTACCCATGACTTCATGTTGGTGCCTATCTTCTTTCCTGCACTTCCTAAGATTCATGTCTTTAGTTATCTTGAGTTTTCTGTAGAAGAGACGCTCTTGATTTTGTATCATATGTACTCTCTACATAAAGAATAATACAAGTGTGCTCCTTCATTCCATTTGCATCTATCTCAATGTTTGCGTTGCTCCTATGTGGAAATCGCTACAAATAATTGGCATATATTAATGAGGGCTTAATCCCTCTATCATTAGTGCTCTCAAATATTAATATGAAGTTACATATAGTCAATAGGGATGTATTTGGGTCTGGTCCATGCATTAGAACATAAATTCAAAATCCTTTGACAATGTTTGGATCCATTTGGAAATCTGCAATTTCACTCTCCTCGAATTTGACTTTTGTACCTAGTTTAAAGTTTCCACTTCCTATTTTGAACCTTTTCCAAACTCGATGTTGCTGCAATCTCTACATGGCATCAGGCTGTTTCACTTTCAACACGATATATTTAGAGTGCCAAAGATCATGCAATCAAAATCTAATACCAAGAAAGATAACAACATATAGATTTGGAAAATAGACTTTTGATCTCCCTCATACTACAGAAATGAAAATGTTTAAGGTACTTTCTCTGGAGACAACTTATGGAGTGCTTCCATGGAACTCAATAATAGCTACAATAAACATCTTAATAGGTGTTATAATAAAAATCAATATATATTTTTAGTGGAAACCGTATTCCTTGACCATTTTTATCATCAGTCATTTGATTAAAATATTTAATAAAAGTTTCTGTTTATATTTCTTTACCTATTATAAAATGTTGAAAACTTATTGAGCTTATTACGTGTTACAAAGATTTTTGAAAATCAAATCAGAATCCATCTTCTATTATTTGTGGGGTCATGAAAAATAAGAAAAGGCAAAAAAATGACTCCGCATTGAAATGACAAAAAAAGGAAGACAACAAAGTCAATAAATTGTAAACTGCGCTTGACATGAACTTTGAATTTAACAAGTGAATACATTTAAAAATTTGAAGATATTATTTTTTTTTCTTTTAATAAACTATTTTCTATTCTAAAATTCAAATGCAAATAACTGAACTTAACTACATAGATAGCTTGCTGGCTACGATTCAATGTTTCAACTAATGTGAACTAATGACCATGAGAATTTTAACTCTTTTTGTAATCGATGACTTTAAACTTTTTGAAATAATTACACTCGGAAACAATATATAAAATAATTTGTAAGTTGGGATCTGACTTGTTTTTTGGTTTTCAATAAGTGTGTTGAATAAGACTTATTGCTTTCTGGTTGGTATAACTTGGGGAAAACTGTAAATAATTACATTGATGACAAACGACTCTTCTAATCAAGATGAAAAACAAAATTACACTACTGCAACAAATTCTCAGGCCAATTCCAAGCAATCATAGCTCCAAAATATCTAGAGACCAACATTACCAATTTATATTGTTTGACATAGGACAACACTAATGTACCTCATCTAAATCTGCTGATGCATTGCAAGGCAGGAGCTTTAAGGCCTCTTGTAAACTGAACACATGTTTTGGAAGCTCATAAATCAAAAGAAAGTGTCCAACCCAACCATAACCACCAAGTCCTTCACTGTCCATGTTCTGTAGTTGTGACATGTTCATAGTTAGCCTAGTCTGCAGTGCCAATTCCCATGGAACTATCACCTACAAGAGATAGAAAATACTATAGCATAACTGGAGAAAGAAACATGTTAAATTTTCATATGCTTAGCTAAGACATCAGTATATCATTTCATTTTTCATAATAAAAGCATATAAAACAGGATCACTGAAAGAAGCAGTATCACAAGAACAACAGAGATTTATCTTGGGAAAACCCTAAAGGGAAAAACCCAGCAAAAGCTTCCTCAATATAGATGCCCCAAAAAGGGAAAAAGGTAAAACCAACAAGGAGATCAAAAACCTGATTCTCCTCCTTCTCCAGCAACTTCTCTCCTCCACAAGAGCGCTATTCAAGTGAGTGTGTGTGTCTCAACTGAGGAGCACTACACCTCTATTTATATTCATTCGTTCACTTAAGTTAACTCATTTGACATGTATGCTTGAGTTAAATCATGTAGGCTCAAGTTACACATGTAGGATCAAGTAACCACACTGGGGTGCTGATGACCCACCTTTACAATTAGAGGGGACTACCTCATGACTCTTATTAGTTCTTCAGATTAGAAGCATCAGGGTACAATGTAATACAAGTGGTTCTCCCGATAGGACCATCGGGGACCAAAAAAGATAGATATAGAATATTCTTTGAAGTTACAATATTTCAACACTCCCCCTTAACGAGAAGGGTATTCTACAGCAACATCAACAACAACAAGAGTAGAGATAGGGGACATCATCAACATTAGCAAGGTAACACATCTATAAATCAATGGAAGCTTTTCAACATCATGTAGTCTTCATCTTCAATCTTTAGTCTTCATCATCAGCAACATCTTCAGTCTTTGATCAACAACATCTTTAACATTTTGATCTTTCAATGACATCTTCAGCACTTTGACTGTTCGATCAGCAACAACATCTTCAGCATTTTGACCTTTCGATCAGCAACAACATCTTTAGCATTTTGACTTTTCGATCAGCAACAACATCTTCAACACCTTGAACTTTTGATCAGCAGCAACATCTTCAGTATTTTGATCTCTCAATCAGCAATATCATCATCAACACTTTTCCCTTTCGATCAGCAGCAACATCATCATCATCATATTCTGATTTGTCGATCATAATCATCATCACATTCCGATCTTTCGATCAGAAACATCATCATCATACTCTGATCTTTCGATTAGAAACATCATAATTATAGTGTGTCATCATCATACTCTAATCTTTAGATTAGTACGTCATCATCATCATACTCTAGTCTTTCAATCAGTACGACATCATCATCATCAGCAACAACTTGCAATCCAAAACTCAAAGACAGAAAGACTTTGGATCATTTTTGGAATTAAAGTCTAGGGATGATACAATCCCACCACATTCTCGACAACCAAAGTTATCGGATTGATTACGAGAAAATCAGTCCCTATCACTTTAGGACTAAGTGTAAGGATGATGCAATCCTACCACATTCTTGATGACCGAAGTCACCATATACAATTACGGGATAATAACTCCCTATCACTTTAGGACTTAAGTCCAAGGATGATGCAATCCTACCACATTCTCAACGACCGAAGTCACCGGATACAATTACGGGATAATCACTCCCTATCACTTTAGGACTTGAGTCTAAGGATGATGCAATCCTACCACATTCTCGATGACCGAAGTCACCGGATACAATTACGAGATAATCACTCCCTATCACTTTAGGACTTGAGTCCAAGGATGATGCAATCCTACCACATTCTCGATGACCAAAGTCATCGAATACAATTACGGGATAATCACTCCCTATCACTTTAGGACTTATGTCCAAGGATGATGCAATCCTACCACATTCTCGAGGACAGAGGTCATCGAATCTATTATGGACAGATGTCCCGAGATTATACAATCCCTCTTCATTCTCGAAGACCAAGGTCTCTGAATCACTTTAAGGCAAGTGCCTAGGGATGATATAATCCTAGCACGTTCTCAAGGATCGAGGTTACCGGATCTATTGTGGACAGATGTCCCGGGATGATACAATCCCTCTTCATTCTCGAGGACCGAGGTCTCCAGATCACTTTAGTGCAAATGCCCAGGGATGATAGAATCCCACTGCAACATCACTACTCCCCCTTTCGGGGAAGATCTTTTCAGACCCCACCAAGCTTGTCTCGAAAGTGTTCGAACTCTACTTGAGGCAGAGGCTTCGTCAATACATCATCATCCAAACCATCATCATCTACATCTTCAGTTATGTGAATACTGAACTATCACCATCTGTATCTCCCGTATGTGAATACTGAAAGCATCATCATCTATATATTTAGTATAGAAATGCGAAATCACCATCATCTATATCTACATTATGTAAATACTAAAATATCATATATATCTTCAGTATGGGAATACCGAAACATCATCATCTCTATATTCAGTATAGAAATACTAAATCACCATTATCTGAATCTACAGTATCATTATCTTCATCTTATCTTGTATGTAGAAATACCGGATTTCTGCATGTTACGTCGGAACACAGGGTTCTTTGTCATCACAACTGTGGTTATCACATAGAATCATTGTTATGTCCATCTTCAGGTCAAAGAGACCTCATATCATCTTCTGAAGCCATATGTCTTCACAACTTAGTAGAACAATCTGCTATGAATTCTGCTTCAACCGTGCTAAGAGAAACACTGGACTGTTTCCTGCTAAACCATGAACTTATAGCAGACCTCAAACAAAAGCATATACCTGATGTGCTTTTCCTGTCTGAGATACTTCCATCCCAATATGCATCTGTTTAGCGATACAATCTATACTCATGGCTACCATCATAGTATATACCAAAGTCTATAGTCCCTTTCAGATATCTCATCACATGTTTTGTAGCTACTAGGTGAACTCGTCTTGGTTGAACAAGATATTGACTTAAGGTGTTCACATCAAAATAAATGTCTGGTCTGGCATTTGTTAAGTACATCAATGACCCAATGATCTGTCTGTAGTGAGTCACATCCACTAACTCTAATCAACTAACGGCTTCAGATTGGAGTCCATGGGTGTGGCCATGACTTTGCATTTCAACATAATGAATCTCTTCAATATCTATACCACATACTTTCCCTGGTTGATAAAGATTCCTTCTGAACGTTTCCATACTTCCAGACCTAGGAAATAATGCATTAACCCAAGGTCTTTCATCTCAAATTATTCTGCTAGTTTCTTCTTGCTTTCAATGATATGTTTCTCATTCCCTGTCAAGAATAAGTCATCCACATATAGTAATAGAATGATAGGTACATCTTCTACAACCTTGTGGGAAAGGTTTAGGATCAATTTTACTCTTGGCAAAGCCTATACTCATCAGGAAACTATCTATTCTTCCATACCAAGCTCTGGGATCTTGCTTCAGGTCATAGAGGGCCTTCTTCAACTTGCATACTTTATTCTTTCTGTCTTCAACTTCAAATCCTAGTGACTATTCGATGTAAAACTCTTCCTCAATCATACCATTAAGGAAGGCTTGTCTTTACTTCATCATGGAAGAAACTACCATGATAGTTTTGAAGGAAGTGTACCTTGCTACCTGGAGTAAGTGTCTCTTCAGAATTAATTCCCTCTTTCTGATAGAAACCTCTAGCCACAACTCTTACCTTACTTCTATCAGCAACATATCTTATCTTGCAAACCCATTTGGAAGATACCACATTCTTGATTTCTGGTTTGAGTACTATATCCCAAACATCATTCTAGTATCACAACATCTTCTATGAGTTTGTCTTCTCAGGTCATCAACATATCCTAGTCTTCTGCATTCAACCTTGAATGTTGGAACCCACTTTACTCTTGGTAAAGTCTCGATCCATCACAAAGCTATCCATCATGTCGTACCATGTCGAACTCAGATATAATTTTCTATAGTCACTCCCCTGAAGTGGAGTATCATCTTCCCTCTTCTTTCTGTACAGGTGGTTCTATGCTTGATATATACTGGTCAATAGAGTATGTCATGTCATAGTCTATTCTTTCTGTGGAGAATCACGAACCTTGCTTTGCACACTTGTTGCATCATATTGTATACATCTTTCCCCATGATCAACTCTTATTCTTTGTTCATAGCTTCTTTCATAGCATTCTTTTCTTCATCTTGAGTTATCTCTTATACCCATGGTGGTCTTCATCCTTGAAGGTGGATCTACCACTCTCTGAAGCTCTTTCTTCCATCATGGTGTCTCTCACCCTGGGAGCTTCAGATTCATGTTTATTGGAGTGGATCTTGAATTGTCACCACTTTTTCTTCGGAACAAGTCTCATTCTTCTTTTCTTGTAGGAGGGTGTTCATGACCTTTCCTACAATTCAAATGCACCAGTTGCATAGTTAGAACTATTTCATAAAACATATGCATAACGACAAATTCTTATGCATCATGCAACTATTTAGTCAATACAACATTCACCCATATCTCACATAAACTTTCTAGATGCCTTCCATGACATTATTGAGATTGTGCAATAATCCAATATGTCAGCAAAGAGTTTTGATAAGTAGCAATGGAGAGTTTTATAGCACCATGAGCTACTTATCCATCACATGCATATTAGCAGTATACATTCATTAATGCAAAAAATACATCAACTGAATATAATCAAATGTATAACAAAACAATATCATGAAATGACAATTGAATACTTATCTTTATTTGTTTCATGGGTATACTCCTTCTTGAGTCTTCAGCTTCATCGTCTTCTTCATTCATGATAGCATCATTTCTTATACAAATACTGAGGTGGATAAGAAGTTATTCAAGAGTTGAGATCTTCATATTCCTCATTGATTGAGGGATCTTCTTTGGAAGATGAGAGCTTGATCTTCAGAGACGAGCTTCTTCTTCTTCCCAAAGTCTGCTAAAAGTAATCACCTCCTTCTGGAACACATTTCTTAAATGAATGAATTCTATGAGCCTGGGAGGCCATTTAAGGTGGCCATCACCACTTTTGCATTCTTCACTTTTTCTTTCCCCGCTTGAATTTGTTCTTTGATTTGAGAGATCCTTATGACTGCATGGTCTCTGCATTCTAGATCTTCACATTCTTCAGCTGGGTTCTTAAGGTCATAGTCTGATCTATGTTCTTCCCTTCAAATATCTTGGTCAAGGAATCAAACCTCATCGATTTCTTTAGGGAAGAAACTTGTATTACAAGTTGATTTGTAACTTAATCATCAATGATCTTCTGGGCTTTGACCAAGTTCTTCTTGAGAAAGGCTTCTAGCCTCATCTCCCTCTGAAACTGGAACCTCTATGTTCATGTAGGTGTCTAATCCATTTTCTTCAAAGAGATCATATATTTCTAGGCTTGGAAGTTGTCAACTTCACCAAGCTTATCATCAAGCTGATGTCATAGATCACTTTGAAATGAGAACCTCAAATGAACATAGCAAAGGATTAGATCTTACCGATTTGAGGTGTCCATCCTGGTTCTGGAGCTGGCTGATCTAGGGTTTGTCATAGAAAACCTAACTTCAAAACTTGGAATATTTTATATCTGATTGGATAGATAGATAGATCTCTTCAAATGGATCTGTCCAATGTAATCCATTTCTGAAAACAGTGGAGGGAAGCTCCCGGAACAGGAAGCCCTAACTTTCCAATTTCTTTAGCAGAAAATCCTGTTACTGTTTTTGTGATATCTCTAAAATTTCTTCTCCTCTATGTCTGAAATTTTGTACTAAGGTAAATTCACATGTCTCTGATCCAACACCATAGGTTTCATTAGAATTGGTTTCACCATTTTGGATTTATGATCCTTTTCCCAAGGTGACCTGTTACAGGACTGTTCAGAACATCGAAGTTGTACGGCACGCCACGTGTCACTAGTTCATATTCTGAGTCGAATATTCGGACCACCGAAATTAAAGTCTATTTCCTTTCTATAAAATCTTCAGAAATTCCATTTGGACCTTTGTAGCCCAATATATTGCAATTCTCCCTAGGTGTCCTGTTTAGGGATGAATTCTGGAAGAGGCTGGAATGCTAACTTGGAGAGAACATATATCTTCGAATACAACGAATATGAGGCTAAATTTTGGTCACAATGTTCAACAGGATTTTAAGTTTGACCCCTGAAATTTTCAGCTCCTGATACTTCACCAATCATGGAATATAGTGAATGTACCAAAACATAGCATTTTTAGTATTTTGGGTTTTTCTAGCTCGGGGTCAAACTAGGGTTTGACTTTCCCAGAGTTTCACCCAACCAAATTTATTGATACAGGTCTCTAAAATTAGGTTTTGATGAGGAGAAAAATCCTATGCTAGTCTCACTCAAAAATTCCTCTTCTGTAGAAAGCCCTAATTTCCACATCAAAAACTAAAAAATGTGGGAATCGAATTCCACTTCGATAGAACGATGCACCCTTCAAAGGAGAGTTAGCCTAGCCTTCTTTTGCTGATTGATTATGGAGAGAGAACCAAAAAATAATAAGCCCTAGATTCTGTAGCTTATGAAATCTGACCTATTTAGGTTAGCTCTGATACCATGTTAAATTTTCGTATGCTTAGTTAAGACATCAGTATATCATTTCATTTTTCATAATAAAAGCATATAAAACATGATCACTGAAAGAAAAAGTATCACAAGAACAACACAGATTTATCCTGGGGAAACCCTAATGGGAAAAACCCAGCAAAAGATTCCTCAATATAGATGCTGCAAAAAGGGAAAAAGGTAAAACCAACAAGGAGATCAAAAACCTGATTCTCCTCCTTCTCTAGCAACTTCTCTCCTCCACAAGAGTGCTATTCCAAGTGAGTGTGTGTGTCTCAAATGAGGAGCACTACACCTCTATTTATATTCATTCGTTCACTTAAGTTAACTCATTTGACATGTAGGCTTGAGTTAAATCATGTAGGCTCAAGTTACACATGTAGGCTCAAGTAACCACACTGGGGTGCTGATGACCCACCTTTACAATTAGAGGGGACTTCCTCATGACTCTTATTAGTTCTTCCGATTAGAAGCATCAGGGTACAATGTAATACAAGTGTTTCTCTTGATAGGACCATCGGGGACCACAAAAGATACATATAGAATATTCTTCGAAGTTACAATATTTCAACAAAACATATCGTTTCTAATTATTTGTGGAATGAATTCTTTGGATTGCAAATGTGAAAAGAATAGTACAGTTAAAAAATTTCAAGCAAAAAACAACTGCCTTCAAGGATGTTTCTAGAAGGGCACAGTATACAAGAAACAAATAACTGTTTCTAACTCTCTTTATCCTTCAAACAATAGTGAGTATCAAGAGATTTAAAAGTTTCATAGTTTCCTCTGATGGACATATTTTAACTTCTTTTTAATAAGTTGCAAAAAAACAGGGATCAAACCTACACCCAACAGAGCTGCAAAGCATTAAAGTGCAAAGAATGGTAAAACTTTCTTCATGAATGTTCTAAGATATGCGAGCAAGCGGAGTACATGTTAGTGCAGACCTCATAGGCCTTAGTGAAAAAATGGGTGCCTAACAAGCATATAGGTATGTATGTCTGAGCCCCTAATATTTTCTATCTGATAATAAAAAATCCACAGATAGGCAAAGAGTTCAAATCTTGGGGGTCACACTGATCCTAGAGTTCCTTGAGGATGTGGGAAGGGTGCTACTGTAAAGTTCAAGTAGATAATTTGGAATTAATTAAATCTCCATATATCTATCTTAACCCTGAATCATCATTGCTTAACATTGATTTAGATGGATCTATGATTTATTTTGACAGAGAATTTTCTTATAATTTGTTTTTTTTCAATTTAAATTTTGATGTTACATAAGTTACATATCACCTTTACTCTTGAGACTTATCTGCAATATGAGAGGGGATTAGGACGATTTTTCTCAATTTTGGTAGAACTAAGAATCAAGGCATTCTAAACTCAAATCTCAATATACACAGCTTAATATGGATAGAAACAAGTACCGGCAAATGAGAAAAACAAAGTAATGCAGTTTGATAGATTAATCTGAGTGGACAAGAACCACAACCAAAAAAATACTTAAAGAAACCCTCTTAAGTTTCCTTTTATCTCTAATATCCCACGCAGGTACCCTCCTTACTATTAAAATTTCCAGATCCACCTATAATTCCCACTCTAACCAAATAGCAAGACCATAAAACCTTAATTAAGCTAGCAACTCCCAACCATAGTAGTAAAAAAAGAAACTGAATAAAAGTCAAGAAATTGGCACTATCAAAAAGTGTAAATTTGCAGCCAACAATGCAACTGGAAATTTCCCATTAATCCATATTTAATATCTATCTGCAACTCCTGTAATGGAATAGCTACAAAAAATCATTTTATAAACTCTTTGCAACACTCCTTTCCTCTGCAAATCAGCTTTTCTTCCCCGTCTCTGTTTCCTCGAGCCTCCAGTGGCTTTATGTATTTAAGTTGGAAACTTTCATTTTCTCATTGTTTCTCACTAACATTTTCTACATTATCCACTGCAACAGAGGCTAAATTGGTATTCCTCTTTTCTTCTTCTAGTTTCTTCTCTCCTGGTGGTAAATGGTACATTTCTGTGTCCTTATCAAACATTTATATATAGACCTGATTACACCCTTCAAACAATCTCTCTCCAAGTGTATCGATTACGTAATATGCTTCCTTTTCTATCTTGAGCAGAAAAACTGATTATTCCAGCTAACTATGTAAATCTATGGTTAATAATTATCAGTCCCATTGACACTGCCATTTGTAATTTCTTTCCAGATATTATCAAATGACATAAACCCTTGAAATAATTCACAGGAATATCCAAAACATTCAAGCTGGAAGAAGCCAAGAAAGGATTTTCTAGGAATAATAGACAAAGGACGTATATTCTCCTGCAATACTATTTCCAAATCAAAGTGCCCATCAGAGAACCTCTCTCTATATTCCTCTAGTTCACACAACTTTCTCCACTCTAGAGATCCTTCTCGTATCAATGTATCAAATTATGATTTTATCGGCATAGAATTGGAGTTGTTTTGTAACCAATAAGCAATAACTTCTACCAAAGCAGTGTAAGCACTCTCCCCTGTAGCTCATTCACTTCACTGGTCAATTGAAGCAAGAAATACTTTAGCTGACATATTCATTTGTCCATCTCTACTAACCAGTTCTTTCTGTTTGCAACTACCAATGGTAAAGTTGTCATCTCCAATGTCTAAATACCCAGGCATGTTTGGAACTACTCTGGAATCACTCTCATTGTCCTGCAACAGATAAACATATATTAGTATCAATATCTACAAGATTTACAAGAGATCGCTAAACACAAATCGAGTTAACAAAACATAAGATTTGATGCAACAAACAACAAAGTTTTATTAGTTTCTAAATTGATGTTGAGTAGATTCAATACTTACAAATCATGCACAAGTTACGAGATTTGCAAGAGATTTCTAAACACAAATTGAGTAAACAGAACATAATATTTGAAGCAACAAACAACAAGGTTTTATGAGTTTCTAAATTGATGTTGAAATAAACTCAATACTTGAAATTCGTGCACAAGTAGAAGCATCCAAACTGTAATAAAAAAAAACATTGAATCCAAACAAAGTAGCACGCACACATGCTTGTTTGTAGCACCAAAATGAAGCACTTTAAAAATTCCAGAAACAGTGCAAGCACACATCAATGTTACACCAGTACTTTTCTCATTTTAAGAGACAAATAATACATCATTGTATGGGAAATCCTAATTAAGAGTGATCCATTCAATTTACTACCATCTCTTCCACTAGATTAAAATAAACATAAAATTCAAAACAAACAGAATAGTTTGACCTCTTTCTACATTGATGTTGAAGTAGACAAAAGACTTAAAAATGCAAAGATCCCAAACTGTAATCACAAGCATTCAAGCCAAAGAGAATACCATAGATTCACTAGGAGGATGTCTAGGAAAGCCTGATTAAGAGCGATCCAACTAAGTCACTACCATCTCTTACACTGGATCAAAATAAACATAAAATTCAAAACAAACATAATGGTTTGACCTCTTTTTACATTGATGTTGAAGTAGATAAAATACTTTAAAATGCAAAGATACCAAACTGTCATCACAAGCATTTAAGCCAAACAAAATACCATACATGATAAACCAATTGATTTTTGTTGCACCAAAATAATTCTATCAAATATGCCAAAAACTGTACAAGTATACATCAACATTGCACCATAACCTTTCCTATTTTTAATTTATGTATGATGTATTGTGGAAAGTGATACGGTCAAGAGGGGTGAAAACATTGTAAGAGAGGAAACTGTGCCTTCACTGGGGGAGGCTGTGTAGGAAATATTGATTGTCGATGATTAAAATCAATATCATGTCCACCCTCTTCTCTGCATGCCTCATTCAACAATGGCTCTCCCATCTCTCGTACCACACTGAAACTTACCTTTCTCCTTTTCCATGAAAGAAGACTCCGCATGGAAGTTTTTGGTAGAGAGTGATCAGAATCTGAAGAATATGGATTGTCAATCAACTTTGGCATTGGTTCCAAATTGGGTAAATTATTCATCACCCAAAATTTTCCAACTACATTTTCTATAGAGTCTAGATGGAGGACACCTTCAATGACAAGATTGGTTGCTGCCAAAGGTCCATAACTCAAACACTTATTAAATTCAAAGCAAAGCCTGTAATCAGCTCCATCCCCTTCACATTCATCAGCAGAAGTTGATTCATCTGACTCGGAAAATTCACTTTCTTCACTCCTTAGAGACAATTTCTCATCACTCTTGTCTTCTTCTTCAGAAGCATTCTTTGATCTCCCTACTACAACATATTCTGTGAAAAAGTTCACCTTCCTTAAACCTACTTTCAGAGAAGATAATTCATCCTTATTAGATGAAAAATGGCCTCCAATAAAATATAGTGAAGGAACTATAATCCTATGAAAAACATACATTGCTTCCTGAGAAGTCTAAAGCTCCAAAAAGCTGAGAGTAATCTACATTAATCAAAACACTGTTGTCCTCAAGTTGAAGGTATACAATGGAAAAAGGAAACGGACATGAAAAGGACTCCCTATTAAGAATGCACCCAAATATAGAAGGATGCAACCCATGATATATGCACGACTTAATATTATCAAGAATCAGTAACCCAAAGTATTTCCAAAACAATGCAACAGAACTAAATTTAACAAAGTTCCCATTCAAAATGTGCGAAAGTGGAAGAAACAAGTGACATAATTGTTTCTAGTGATTCAATCTTTGAGATTATCATTAGATGCCACTGTGTCTACCTTGTAACTAGAGAGTGTTATATATGCAATGGTGACCTTATGCAAATAGTAAGTTCTTAGATAAAAAACCAGATAGAATGACAAAAGGAGCTTAATCTTACACAAAATATTGTTTCGGTTTTCACTCCTCCAATGCAACAAGAAATAGGGATCTTAGTGCTCTGCTTTGCATCCTTTCCACATAACACAAACTCTCCAAGGTTCATGAATGATGTTCCTATGATAGACGGCTTAGTCTTTGGTTCCTGTATCAAATTCTGCCAGTTCCACATAATTGCATCATAAAAAAAAACCCATCATTTGAGGGGGGGGGAAACTATACACAATAATATTTCCTCCTTCACAATCTATCCATTGTTCTCTAACCACCATCTCTCAATTAATAGACAAATAAATTAGAAGAAAAAGAACAATGAGTTTAGAATGTTTAAAAGCACAAAGATGCTTGTATTGAATGTTTAAAAGGTGCTGAATTAAACTTTCGAGTAGGTTATGCAATGGTCACTTCCAATAATTTCACTAGGAAAATGTGACAGCTCACAGCTGCCACTTTCATGCATGTTTGACTTGTAAAAAAACATTCAATTTTGACCCATGCAAAGAACAGTGTCCGAGTTGTAAGGGGTGTGCAATGGACTTTGAAGTTCAATCCCATATTTTTGACAATATTTTTCCAACTTGGATAATGGTATTCTATTAGTCCATCATATTTCAGAACATGTTCAAGTCATTGATTTATTGTTATCACCCTTCTATTTTAGCTTGAGGGCACACAAATGCAATAAGTACAAAAAATGTGATTTATTCTTATCACTCTTCAGAAAGAACTTTTTTTTCTCAGATATCAAAGAGAAAACCGTAACCATTAAACAATTGAGATCTTGCAATGCACACCATTTATAATAAAAATAATTAATCAAACTAAATAAATCAAACAATCCACATTCCATAATCTTGGATTAATATAGTGGAAGAAATCAATACCTTATTCAAATTTTGTTTTATACACCCAAATGCAAACAAGGCCTGCAAATCACACATATAAAAACACACCCTCTGATTGTGCTTGATCTACAAGCCTCTGTAGGAGATGAAAATCAACGAGACCTCACACACACTTTCTCTTAGGCTGAAATTCAATTTTTCCTCCAACTGTGAAACCTTCCCGTGCACATGATCAACTTAGAGTCTCATGTGTGGGTGCCACATTTGGCCTTTCAATGGTTATGCTGGTAACCATTCTAACAGTTTAGGGAGAAGCAACTCTGGTAGTTCCAGGAAAAATCAGTCCAATATATAAACATAAACATCAAAAAATTGAATCCAAGAATAATAAAGCAAATATGGAAAAAGGTAGTATGTGGAAAGGAAATCAATCTCTTCCTTCTTCTGTTGGTTCTATTTCAAAAGGACCCCGTTGTTTGAACTCTAACAACGCAGCAATTTTAGAAGCAAAGGATTCAATATCTAGAAATGAAACACTTTTAGACAGGAATTATTCTTTGGAAGTTGCAGAAGTAAGGCAAAATACCAGGATTCCTCCTTCTACTGGTGAGCAACCTATTATCATTGGATCTTTGTCAAATCTTCCCTCTACATGGAACTCAAATGGGATGAAAAGTGGAAGTATAGCCACATAAGGTGCTGCTAGCAATGGGATGCAAAGTGATGTACCTATGAGTAATGTCTGTATGTTGGATCATACTGATAATTGGCATAAGACTTCTATACATTTGAGTATTTTTGTTGCCAATGAGGGACACAAAATTGTTAAACACTTGGGAAACAGGGATATGATGAGTCATGAGCCTGGAAAAAGACATTCTCATGCTAAGGAAATGCCAGATAAACACTTGGGAAACAGGGATAGGATGAATCATGAGTAGGGTAAGGGATATTCTCCTGCTACGGAAATTCCAGATGGTAAAAAAATCAATCAGGGTGCTGCTAATGTGGATCAAGTTGATGAAGACCCCTTGGCCATTCATACTAATATGATTAGCCATGTGACAGATTTGGGGAATAATGATACTAACCTTTCATCCTCAAGAAACGTCTTTGTAATAGCTCAGAATCCTGGAAATGGAAATTCCTTAGTCTCTAAAGACAATGCAATTCTGGGAGTCTCATCAAAGATAACTAAACCTTGTAGACTATCTAATCTAATAGAGGAATGTATTTATTCATTGCAAAAATGGGATTCAAAGATTCTTTTATACAGTAAAAAGGTGAAACTTTGGATGCAATACATGAGGATTTTGAAAATCATGCCATTGGCATAACGACACTTGCTACTTAGAGCTCTTAATGTTTCAAGAAGGAAAAACTGCTTAAAAAGGAAGAAACAATATATTCTCAAGTCCAAGAGTTCATCTCAGAGGAATGCTATGAATCTAATGAAGCATGATAAAATATTTCTTACATCACAATATGCTTTTGTACCTAAAAGGCAAAAGAGGAAACAACACTTGTTGGAAATCAACCTGGAAGTAATGTTGTAAAGAGTATGTCAAATGGCAAGCATTTTTTTAATTATTGCAAGGATGTCGAGAAGTATGGATTGAAGGCATTTCCCATTCAAAATGACCGCGTGCTTATCAAAGCTGAGGAAAGTACCATTCAATCTAGTTTTCATCTTGGGTTGCTCAATGCAGTTCGAGAAAGATTTGTACAAAACATGGTTTGGGTGAGGCAGAAGAATTAAAAGAGAACATTGGTTAATATTGGTCACCTAGAAGAAATCACATACACGGTGTCAAAAACTAAATCATAACCAGTTTGAATTCTAAGTAAAGAATATTTTCATAGTCAATTAAAGAAATGATGAAAAAATTACAAACAAAAGCTTTACCTTATTGAGGCAGAAGAAGCATCAATTCTAGTAATACGACTCTCTTGTGTCTGAGGACGGTTGACAAATTCCTACTTAACATATCCTATAAACATGATAAAAGAGGAATCATATAACAATTGGGCAATTCCATGTTTTATCATAGCGTAAAACACTTATAAAAAGGAATCATGCCCATAGATGTAAACCAATGAGAAATTCCAACCTGATTCAAGGTCAGTGTCCCTGTTTTGTAACTACAAATTTTTGTAGCAGAACCCATAGTCTCACATGCTGACAATGTGCGTACCTGGAATGGGGTGAATTTTTAGATGTTGAAAGACCAATCACCCATCCATCCATAGTAATAAATGATTGTGAATTAGATACTAACCAAAGCCTTGTCCGTCGTCATCTTCTTCATTCAATAAGCTAAACTATCAATAAAATGACAGGAAAACATGTTAAGAAGTGAAACACTACTCTCAAATAAATCATAGACACTCACTAGATATTAATCTAAATAAGATAAATCATAGACAATCACTTGAGGTTTATTATTTCTATTCATAAGACATCTTGAGCCATGGACTTGAATCATATCCCTGTATCGAAAGGACACACCCTCATGCCACTGTACAAAGGAATTACCGCATTGTTGTTTGTCATTGTGTAGGTGTGGTAGATTTGGACAATAGTCTTCTACAAGGATTAATTGCCAGCATGCCACATGCTAGGGCATCATCAACATGAAGCAAAATCTACCTCCAATACTGTAGGGATCAAATATCCATCAATATGTCACCCAAAGCTGAATATTGTGATAAAAATCACAAGTAACACCCATACAAAATGGGGGTAACCTGTCCAACATGCACCATCTATTAAGAGGTGCAATTCCCTTTTCCTTATTAAGAGTTAGGCCCAATTCAAATTAACAGCCTAGTCCTGCTACTTTACAATAGCCCCCCTTGCAAAGGCATGTTCAGCCAATGCACGAGTGGTGAGTATACTCTTATGGAGTTTTTAACCCAGGTAGGACTAAAATAGTGGTCCGTCCTGAACTCACACACAGACACATTTACACCTTTCCATACCTACTTGTTCTACTCTATAAGACCATGTTTGTTCTACAATAATCAAATTGATTCGTGCCATTAACACATTAAAATATATTTGAAAGTTTTTAACGTAGGCATAAGCATTGAAAATCCTTTGAATAATCAAAATATTTCACTGTCATCAGTTCTCCTTCCTCCTCTCTCATCTATTGGAGAATATAATTTCAATGTTTTGATTTGCATAGGTTGAATCTTGGATTTTTAACTTCCAATCAGAACACCTAAATCTTGTTGTTTGTAAACATATTCTCATCCAAAAGTGCTACAATAGACAATGGAAAAGAGTCTTGACGCTGTTTACACAGACCTAACTTTAAAAACATTATATGACGGGATGGCCTGTATTATTTCCACAAACACATGGTTGGAGAATTTTCTATAGAAATTTAAAAGGTTTGAACTTTTGAATGAAAAAATAAATGCATTCATTGGTCTAGAAACCTCAAAAGTTTGGAGTCATGAATGGAAAGCACTTTCAAATATGAATTGCAACATTACAAATTTTAATAACAAGGTACTGTAAACATTGGCCCAGACCCTAAAGAAAAATGTTGAAACAACTTTATTTTCCCCTAAAAGGGCCATTATTAGATGCTATGGTTATGGTATTCATAACAATTAGATCATCCATAGAATTTCAAACAAAAAAACAAGTTATTACTGTTACCAAAATAGGATAAGTCTCCTTCCTCCTATGAATCACAAGAAACAATGCTGAAATGAGCCTCCAACTATTGATCATAATGAATCATTTGTAAGGGTTTGACATGAGCTTACATGGGGAATTGAGATGAGGCATTCATATGATGGATTTTCCTTTGAATCTAGGATTTAAGAACATTGGTTGCTTTATCAGTAATATACTTATTATCAAATATAAAATAACATTTTTGCTACATTGATGTTTTGGTTTCTTGAGTACTACTTCATTCTTTCCACAATATCTTTTGCAGTGCTAGGCATCAATTTCAGGGCTAGTTCCAAATACTCTCATGGGGTTATCATCCTACCATCTTCTGTCAGGTTCAAATAAAAATCCTGCCACAAAATCTCAAGAACTTTATAGCATGTTCATGTGTAACAATTACCAAAAGAATAAACATCTGTTAAAACAACGATCTATCATAAATTTATATGTTATTTGATCTCTTTAACCTGTATATGTGGAAAAGAAAACAAATGCATTGATCAACACAGAAAATAATCAAGTTGCTCAAAACAATAAATTTTTCTTGCATTAGGGATATATTACACAATAATAACTTCATAAGAATTAGTATGGACCTTGTAATTTTTCCATCAAATCAAGCACATTTGTGTTAAGTGTTAACCAATTCATTCACCCTTTATTGCACAAAGAGTAGTGAGGTGGTCACAGCCCAGTATGGGAAGATGTTGTCACATTATGTAACATAACTTTCTCAAAAATAAAAATTAATTATAAAAAAGTCATGTGGGATCATAACTTATCAAAAATAAAGTAAAAAATTCATGTCAGCTTATAAAATAAAAAAATTAAAACAAACATGAATCTATCATAAACCCTCCAATTTCTTGAGGTGTAAAATTTTTTCTCTTAAATTTTTTACAGATCAAGAAAAAAATTACACGTCAAAAGATTGGATCCTCTCGGTGTTTAATAGATCTAGGTTTAAGATGGCTCTCTGCTGGTTATATCACAGTTTCTTTTATCTAAATTTTCAAGCTTGTAATAATCTGAATTCTGTTGCCATGACAAACCAATATAAAATAAGGACAAAATGAGTACAGGTTACAAGATAAGCTATCTAAAAGTATTTATATTGGTGAGCCATCATCTTGAGGAATGATTACATCAGTGACACATGTTAGATGGCTTTGAATTTTCAACATCATTTCTGTATAAATTAAATCTTTTCCCAAAATTTTGAGAAGAATAAGCATCTCACTCATGCGCAAAAGCCACACAAAGTGTGGAGAGAGCTGCCCAATATTTGCCGCTGTGGTTTGACCCTTTGAATATCTAACTCGAATATGTTTTGTCATATTGGTAACAAGAGATAAACAATCCAAAGCTTCTTCATCAATCCCTCCCATCTGAATTAAATGGGTAATCAGTACTAAGTTGGTTTTACAGAACTAATAACCAAAATAATCCAACAGGACCTTTCAGAGGAAAATCAAACAAATGTGCAAATCCAGGCAAGTTCTCTAGTATGCCATTTAAGGAAATAAGATGCTTCAAATATAAAGAAACTAGACAGAGGAAAGGTATTCAACTCGATAAAAAATGAAATCTTTTCTTACAAATTTACAAATTGAAAGATGGAAAATACTAATTAGCTTAAATATATAATCAGAAGCTCAGCAAGGTTCAGTGATATGATCAGTGTTGAGAAGCATGCTAAGAGCTGTAAGCAATGACAAACCTGATTATAAACAAACATGCTTGACAAAAGGACTGCCAATGAAAATATCTGTGTACTGTATGTGCCCTTAAAAAACAAACACGAACAGAAAAATTACTTAGTATAAGAATAATAATGGAACAAAGAATTTGATTAGAGACGAGCCATGTGCACTATTATGTAGGAACTTATAATAGCATAAACACATAGATAAGATGAGATGATTTGATGATATGATTTTATTATTGTACATGAGTGGACATAAAAGGTATCCTCACGAGACTCAAAAGTACAATTCAGTGGTAACAAACTGTGGAAGTGCCAAAGGAACTCCCAGAATCTAAAAGGTAAAGTATAGTAGAAAAAGGCTGATCCACTTTAATAAATATGGAGAATAGTAAATGTCACAATTTATTAATGTTACAGTTGTTACATATACAAGCTCCAAGGTAGGCTACCTGTTAACCCTTGAAATTGCTCCACAACAGTTTCAAGGGTCAAGGACTAGTGGGATCCATTTCGGCTGGTCATGTTTATCAATGATCGATGACATACATGCTTCAGTATTCAAGAAAGCAAAGGGGTGTTATCACATCCATGTTAGCTGGAGCCAGTGTAGGACCAACAGTTTACGAGTCCTATACACGATTGGAGATACCTGTATTTACAGAGTGAAATATTACATTACAATTTTAATAGCTGATTTGCAGGTGCTCTCAACCTACAATTAGTAGCAGACTCTGGCACACTGCTGGAAAGGAACACAATAATTACCCAAATATACCAATTAATTCATAGGAAATTGCATAGAAAGGCAGTGCTTCTGGTTCTTTTCCTGACAGTGCTGTCATTCCCAATCCATGAGCACTGCAATATGCAAAGTGAAAGAACTATAAGTTATTCTATGTACTGGATCTATATACAACAACTGCATTGGCACAAGCACATGGACATAATGTTTGGCTTCCTCTATTGCATTGAGAGAAGAAAGGTGCAATCTATAGCCTAGGTGGGGATGAGGGAAATCGATCATATATGTGTGTGCGTTCCAGTTTAGTGGTGCATTTAATCTAGATAGTGAAGTGGGGGTAATGCAAATTTTAACATAGTTGGTACATTGGGTGCTTTGAATATGTAAACTAGAAAAATCCCATCTCCACATAGCTCTAGCTTTGATATGCACTCGGAGGTTGCGAATCTTGGGTATGCATATATCAATTTTATATTGGTCTTTAGGTGCATATTAGACTAGGATTTTTGGGCTGTGTATGCTAGGGATTTCTATGCTTCCCAAACCCCTGTTGCATATGCTAGGGATTCCTTTGCCTCAAGATACAGATATTGGTGGATAGAGAATGGCTACAATACGAGTAGGTATTTCTTCAGGTTATGTGGAAATCCTTCTCTGTGAACTTAACGGATAGAAAAATTCTCAACTCTCACAGAAGAGACAAATGAAAGGAACATATGTTCAATCAGAAATGATTATTAGGATCCATTTTGGGGGTTTCCATATGATGGAGAGGGAGGTAAGTGGTGATAGAAATATGTTTCCTTTGTTCTCTTCTGGGGCTCCAACCTCATTCATGAATACAGTCTGCACACTCAGTAGCTTTTCTCATTCTATGGTTGTTTGGTAGACAAGAGATTTAAGGGAGTCTGCTATGAGAAGAAGAGTACCTCCATCATTGCCAAAGGTCGTTGTGAAAGCGATGAAGACTACCTCCATTATTACCAATTTCATATTCATGGCCCCCAATATCTATATCCCTACATAAAATAAAAAATACCCATTGGCCACTTAATCCTAATTGATAGATTGGATTTACTTTTCAATATATTAAAACTGCCAATATAAATCGATGCACTAGGCTATTGCAGAACTAGAAAAACCCTTGTGATGGTGGTAGAATTCTGCACCATTCCAACAGGCACGCTTGTGTTTCTTCTTTTTCTTTTGGGTTGGTACCCTTGTAGGGGAAATCTCAATTCTACTTAGGACAAGAAGAGGCCAGGGGACCATTGCAGAAACAAGATGTGCACCAAAAGGAAACTTGTTTGTAATATAGCTTTTGTTTCTAAACTACTCCATCAACATTTTAAAGCATTTTCTTTCGAAGACCAAGTTCCAAATCCAGCTACATGTCCTTAAATAGACTCCAGGGTGATTGAGATGAACCTTCCAAAACACCCAGAAATTGCCTCAAGGGAATCTAATTCTAAAAATGCAGAGGGAGGTTTAGATTCCTTACCCATATTTGAATAGAGGATAAGACCTCACAGAAGGGATGAAATGATCAATGCCAAGGCCACATGAATAAACTAGCGTGGTCCCAAAATAAGAGACCTTTACATAGAATTTCTTCTCTATCTTTTCCAACAAAAAATCCATGATGTAAAAACTAAAAACACTTTTGCAAAAATAGATGATAGCCTCCTTGTGTAGAAAGAGCTTCCATGAATTGGAAATACCAAGAATGGAGTTCAACAAGTTTTGGCCAAATACTGTCAAACAACAAATCAGCCCCATGGAAGTTGTAATAAGATTCTTTGGTTGTAACCACTAGATGGTTGATCTTTCGAAAAGAAGCATTTGTGTATTTTTCTAGAAAGGCCCTCACACAATGAGAGGTGTTGAATGCATTAGAAGCACTATAGGTTGGTGGTGGGGTTATGCAAGGATTATCCCCCTTTTTCCAAACGAAGCATTTGGGTATTTTTCCAGAAAGGCCCTCACACCATGAGAGGCATGGAATGCTTTAGAAGCACTATAGGTTGGTGGTGGGGTTAAGGAAGGATTAGCCCCCTTTTGGATTGGAAAACTTATATCATGATCTTTGAAGGATTTAGACATCCTTTTTAGAAGGAGCGTCAACCCCCTTTAATGTAAGAGGTCGGGAATGAAATCTTCCCATAACCAATTACTAGTTTTTTTTTTTGAGCTCGTGTTGATTTTTCTAAGAAATATTGAGAGCCATTCTCTTAGGAGAATGGAGACACCTTGTCCATTCCTAGGGTGTGGACCCAACCTAGAGTTGAGTAACCATTCTATCGAATGGGGATATCTGGTCCGAGACTATGATATGGAACCAGTCCAACATTGGGGGACTCAACCTTGAGTTGAGTGACCAATTTGTTGAATGGCGACGTCACATCCAGGACCAGGATATGGAACCAGTCTAGCACTAGGGGAATCAGCGTAGAACTTAGTGGCGATTCTTTTGAATGGAGGCACTTGGTCAGTTACCAAGAATTTACCTAGTCCAGGACTAAGGACCCAACCCGAGGCTAAAGGCCATTCTCAGAAAGAATGGAGGTGCTTGGTCTGTTACCAAGTATTTAATCTAGTGTCAAATTATGCTACCTATGGTTAAGGCACCTGGTCTGTTACCAAGTATTTAACCTATTGTGAAATAATGCTACCTATGGATGAGGCACCTGGCCTATTACTAGGAAGACATTATAATCCCTAGAATTGGTCTAGGCATGTGTGACACTTTGACCCTCGATCAGTGGGCTTTGTGATATTCTCCAAGGTTTATCTACCCTTGGTTAAGACACCTTAGTATCCAATCTTGGCATCACACAGAGTGAGATAAAAGCATTAGTAATTCTCTCTATTTATGATGTACTTTGAGTGGGGATAAAATACCACCTTGACCACTTGTATTGACCATAGGGCACTTGAAGAAGGCTATAGAAAAAGTCAAAAATACGTAAGGACCCTTAGTACCACTAAGGTGTCAAAGTAAAAGTGACAACTAAAAATAACCAAATAATGACCAATTGTTATGTGGTCATTTCTAGTCTAGATATTCCGTGACCAAATTTGGTCATTTATCTTGGCCTTTTTCAGTTTAGTTTTTTCACGTGACCAAAAGTGGTAATTTATCTTGGTCTTTTTTAGTTATCTCACTTAAATTTATCAATTTTGGTCATTTATCCCTTGAAAAAAACTGTGGTGACCAAACGTTTTAGTCTCCTGGTCACTAATCTCTCCTTTTCCGCTAGTGTTTCTATCCAGTTTGGTCTTTGCCAAGAGTAAAGCAGATTCCAACCTTTACTACAAGGCTAAAGATGGCAACCCAGTGATGCTTCTACTATATTTTGATGATCTATTTGTGACAAGTATGGATGGGTTGATTACTGATACGAAGAGAAATATTGCTTCCAAGTTCAAGATGAAGGACTTGGGTATGATGCATTATTTTCTAGGTATGGAGGTGTGGCAGAGTGCAGATGGAATCTTCCTTGGACAAGGGAAGTATGCAGTAGAGATCGTGAAGAGGTTTGAGATGATGGAATGGAAGACTATGGACACACCTAAAGCTATTGAGTGATGGTTCATCAGAGTTGGTTGATGCTACGATATATCGCCAAATGATTGGATCATTGATGTACCTGACGAACATAAGACTAGACATTTGCTTTGCTGTGAAAACCTTGAGCTGGCTCTTGACAAATCCGAGAAATGTTCACTTGATTGTTGCAAAGCATATTCTGAGGTACCTGAGGGGTACAGTTGATTATGGGCTCAAGTACTATGTGAATCAAAATATTAACATGTAGGGTTATGTTGATTTAGATTGGGTAGGAAGTGCCATCGATAGGAAGAGCACTTCAGAGTGTTGCTTCAGTATGGGATTAGGTATTATCTCCTGCTTTAGCAGGAAGCAATCTTGTGTGGCACTGAGTACAGCTGAAGCAGAGTATGTCACAGATTTTTCAGCTAGTTGTGAAGTAGTATGGCTGCGGAAGCTACTATCTGATTTATTTCATCTCTAGATGGATGCTACTTGTATACATTGTTACAACTAGAGTTGTGTGAAATTGTCAGAGAATTCAGTGTTCCATGACAAGTCAAAGCACATCTAGATCAAGTATCACTATATCAGGGATATGGTGCAGAGAGTAACAGTGAATCTCCAATATGTTGCGACGGAGGAACATATAGCTGATGTGTTGACGAAGTCATTGGCCAGAGTGAAGTTTGAGTGCTTCAGGGAGAATCTTGGTATTCTCCAGATCGAGGTTTCCTCCAAGGGAAATTGATGAGTCCCAAATCCATTCTGACAAGCAGGTTAGATGTAAGGGCTGAGCCATTCTATCATGATGTGAAGATTTAGTTCCTTCCATGTTAGATATGAGTGCTAAAATCCAAATCCATTCTGATCAGCATGTGAGATGTAAGGGCTAATCCATTCTATCATGGTGAAAGGATTCAGTTCCTTCCATGTCAGATATGAATGTTGGCCATTTTTTCATGGTGAGAGGATTCAGTTACTTCCATGTCAAATGTGAGTGCAATCCATTTTGGTGAGGGCATAGGACTTGTTTCCTACCGGGTCAGATATAAGGGAAACTGCCATTCTCTACGAGAATGGAGGCACCTCTTCTGTTACCAAGTAGCTCAGTATGGGACTAGGGGCTATTCTGTCATGGTGAGAGGATTCAGTTCTTTCTAGGTTAGATCTAAGTGCAAGCCTTTGTGGTGAGGGTGGAGGACTTGTTTCCTTCCAGTCAGTTATAAGTGCTGAAGCCTTTTCACAGATGTTAGTGATGTGAAGTCCTATCATGTTGGTGAATGTGATTTTTTGGCCTTTCTAATGTGATTGTAGGTTACTACATGATCAAATGTGAGTGCTAGGTGTGCCTTTTTTACGAGTAGGTCAGATGTAAGTGCTAGGTGAAGACCTACCTGATGGCTAGGCCTACAACCAGCTTGAAAGAAGGTTGTATCTATAGAACTTCCTATGATGAGATAGCACACATGATGATGACCAGATGAGATCTAGATCGAGCTATGATCCATATCTAGTTATGATGACTCCAAGAGATCCAAATTGAGTGACGATCTAGATCCAACAGTGGTAATCCAAATCGAGTGATGATACAGATCCAGTCCAGTGATGATGATCCAGATCAAGTGATGATCCAAATCCAGTGTTGTTGATCCAAATCGAGAGATGACCTAGATCCAATAATGATGTCCCATGATGATCCAGAGCCAGTGATAATGATCTAGATCGAGAGATGGTCCAGATTCTAAGAATGAGGATGACTTGAAGACTCAGAAGACTCGAGATGCAGAAGATGAGATGATCCAGTTGATATAGAGAAGAAGACTAGTGCTGAAAATTGTGTTGAAAGAATACCTTCCTATTTAAGAGGGAGTGTTGATGTATTTGTAAATTTGGAATGTATTCATCTATGTATATTATGTATTATAACCTGATGTTTATTTTGGGTTGTATCTATTATGTAATTGAGTCATGTTGTCATGCCCCAATGTTCTAATTGGGAGAATCAATAAGTGAACAAGTCATGTCAAGTCATAGTGGGTAACCCTCCGATTGTCTAAGGGTTAAAGTCCCTGCAGTTTCAGGGCACTAGGGTTATTAGACTCTCCTAGTAGAAGTCAGCCCTAGTAGGGTTTTAGTCATGTCAGGATTAGTAAAAATAGGTATTTGGGGTCTCTATTTAGAACACATCACTCACACACTCAAGTGTAGCGCATTGTTGGGGAAGGAGAAGACACTCGGGCTAGACAAGAAGAAGATTACTGCTATTAGGAGTGCATCTTACTATTTTGGGGTTTTACATCTTGTGTTGATTCTATCTCTAAGGAAGTTGCAGTGTTTTCTCCATTTATGGTTTCCCTGATGAAAAACACTGTGTTCATTGTCTCTTGTGTTTGATTGTTGTACTTGTTGTTCTCTCAATAAAGATCCTAACATAATGATAGCTTAATGTTGAAAAAACTAACAGAAACAATCCATTCTTACTTCACAAGAGCTTCTCAGATCAAGTAACAACTAGAAGCAGTAGATGAAGAAGTGGAAAATGCAAAGACTATGATGACTACCTTGAATGGCATTCCTAGGTCATTGGATTCTTTCATCAAAGGAATCTATGCTAGAAAGAAGTTGGTCAAGTTCAACAGACTATGGGAAGAGTGCTCTAAAAAAGAAGCTCAGATAGCATCTCAAGAAGAAAATATGGGAAGTGAAGATCAATCTCTCATGGTACACTCCAAGTCACACTCCAAGTCAACTAGAAGAAAATCTCACCACTTCATAGGTAAGCACTCTCGCAAAGACAACACTAGAAAATATTTATCTAGGATCATATGTTATACATGTGATGAAGTAGGACATTATGCAAGGAATGTTCCTAAGAAACCAAAGCTAACAAAGAGGAGCAACAAAAGAAGACATCATGCTCATGCTGCAGAGGATGATGAACCATCCAAGAAAAGAACCCAATATGAAAGTGAAGATTCTTCAAGTGAGGATGAATATGTTTTGATCTTTGCTCTCACAGGTAACATTACTCATGGAAGTAATGATTGGCTTATAGACAATGGGGCTTGAAAAAATATGACTCGATTCAAGGAATCCTTTGTGATATTGTTAGAACATGAATCATCTCACAAGGTGAAGCTAGGAGATGACTGCCAATATCCAATAAAAGGTAGTGGGGAATATTCCTATAAACTAGACTTTGAAAAGTCTCTAACAATGAAGGAAGTATTTTTTGTGCCAGTACTCAAGAATAAACTCCTCTCCATATCAGCATTAGGTGCAAAAGGAATGTGGTCTACATCCATAGATGGTTAAGTCATCATGTGGCCAAAAGGAAAGACTATCGATGATGCAGTAGTTATTGGAGAACAAGAAGGAGGATTGTACAAATTAAGGGGCCATCCAGAACAAGCCTTGGTCCATGATAGAGTAGATCCAAGTGAAATTTGGCATAGAAGGCTTGCACATGTGCATTATAGAGCACTACCTATTGCAAGCAAAGCTGTCAAAGGTCTTCTAGAAATCCAAGCAAAACATGATGGGATATGCAAAGGATGTGCGAAAGGAAAGAATACAAAGAATACATTTCCAAGAAGCGAAAGAAAAGCAAAAGGAATCTTGGAAATCATGCACTCCGATGTATGTGGTCCTATGTCATCAAACTCACTAAGTGCTTATGCATATTATGTTTATTTTATTGATGAATTTTCTAGGAAGACATGGGTTTACTTCATGAAGAACAGAAATGAAGTATTCAACAAGTTCAAGGAATTCAAATCCTTGATCGAAAACCACACTGAAAAGAAGATCAAGACCCTTCGATCAGATAATGGCGAAGAATTCACTTCAAATGAATTCAAAGAGATATGCAAAGAGTCAAGGATTAAGAGGGAGTTTTCCACTCCTTCTAATACACAACAAAATGGGTTTCCAGAGAGGAAGAATAGAACTATCATGGAAGCTGCAATAGCAATGCTTCATGATCAAGACCTTGCTATGCATCTTTTGATGGAAGCTACCATAACAGTAGTGTATGTACAGAACCATACTCCATATAGAGTACTCGAGAACAAGAATCTTGAAGAAGTCTTCTCTGGCAAGAAACCAGAAGTCAGCCATCTCAGAATATTCAGCTGTCTAGTGTACAGACACATCCCAAGAGAGAAGAGAAGGATATTAGATCCTTCATGAAAGAAGGGTATATTTGTGGGATACTCTGAAAGCTCAAACGCTTACAGAATATAGTTCGCAAGATACAAGAATATTGAGATCAGCAGAGATGTGACATTTGATGAAGACACAACTTACAACAAATCTAGAAAGAGACCTGCTGAAGAACCTGACGAAGTAGAAGCACCCAGAGTTCATGATACAACCATGAACAAAGAAACTCAAGAAGAAGATTGAGAATTTGAAGAACCACAAAGACCTATAGATCCACCTCTGGAGAAGAATCCTCATAAGAGGAAACTTGCTTGGGTACGAGAACTTATCCAAGGTGCAGAAAGATATGGGGATCCAGAAGAGAATCAAAGAGAAAGAAAGAGGACCAGATCCTGCTCCAGGTATGTAGCATTACTATGTGATTACATTGATAAAGAACCTTCCAATTATGAAGAAGTGACAGAACAGAAAGAATGGAAGGATGATATGATCAAAGAATACCTATCAATCATGAATAATGATGTTTGGGATGTTGTCCCAAGACCACATAGGAAGTCAATTGTAACTTCCAAATGGATCTACAAGATAAAACATGCCGCAGATGGTAGCACTGAAAAATATAAGGCAAGATTTGTGGCTCGGGGTTTCTCTCAGAAAGAAGGAATAGATTATGAAGAAAACTTTACACCAGTAGCCAGATACACTTCCATTAGATTAGTACTTGCTATGGTTGTAGTAATGAAATGGAAGATACACCAGATGGATGTAAAGACTACTTTCTTGAATGGTGTAGTGGAAGAGGAAGTGTATGTACAACAACAACTCGGTTCTGAGACACATGACAGGGAGTCTCATGTATGCAGATTGAAGAAAGCCCAGTATGATTTGAAACAGGAACCCAAGACATGGTATGGCAGAATCAATAGCTTTCTATCCAGTTTGGGCTTTACTAAGAGTAAAGAAGATTCCAACCTTTACTACAAGGTTGAATATGGAAACCCATTGATGTTTCTACTTTAAGTAGATGATCTATTTGTGATAGGGATGGATGGGTTGATTGCTGATATGAAGAGAAAGATTGCTGTTGAGTTCAAAATGAAGGACTTGGGTATGATGCATTATTTTCTAGGTATGGAAGTGTGGCAGAGTGCAGATGGAATCTTCCTTGGACAAGTGAAGTATGCAGTAGAGATTCTGAAGAGGTTTGGGATGATGGACTGCAAGACTATGGCAAAACCTATGGAATCAGACCTGATTCTATTGAGTGATGATTCATCAGAGTTGATTGATGCTACGATGTATCTTCAGATGATTGGGTCATTGATGTACCTAACGAACAAAAGACCATACATTTGCTTTGCTGTGACCACCTTGATCCAGTTCTTGATAGATCCAAGAAATGTTCACTTGATTGCTGCAAAGCATATTATGAGGTACCTGAGGGGTACAGTTGATTATGGGATCAAGTACAATGTGGATCAGAAGATTAAATTGGAGGGATATGTTGATTCATATTAGGCAGGCAGTGCCATCGATAGGAATATCACTTCAGGGTGTTGTTTCCGTATGGGATCACGTGTGATCTCTTGGTTTATCAAGAAGCAATAATATGTGGCACTGAGTACAACTAAAGCAGAGTATGTTGCAACTTGTTCAGCTAGTTGTGAGGCAGTATGGCTGTGAAATCTATTGTCTAATTTATTTGATCTCCAGCTGGATGCTACTTGTACACATTGTGAAAACCATAGTTGCATGAAGTTGTCAAAGAATCTAGTGTTCCATGACAAGTCGAAGCATATCGAGATCAAGTATCACTATATCAGGGATATGGTGCAAAGGTGAGCAGTGAAGCTCCAGTATGTTGCGACACAGGAACAGATAGCTGATGTGTTCATGAAGCCATTGGCCAAAGTGAAGTTTGAATACTTCGGGGAGAATCTTGGTGTTCTCCATATCAATGTTTCCTCTAAGGGAAAGAGATGAGTCGCATAGAAATTCTGACATGGTGAGAGGATTGGTTCCTTCCATGGTCAAATGTAAGGCCTGAGCCATTCTGTCATGGTGAGAGGATTTCGTTCCTTCCATGCGACATATGAGTGCTGAGATCCATAGCCATTATAATGAGCAGGTCAGATATAAGGGCTGAGCCATTCTGTCATGGTGAGAGGATTTCGTTCCTTCCATGTCAGATATGAGTGCTAAGATCCATAGCCATTCTAACGAGTAGGTAAAATATAAGGTCTAATCCATTCTGTCATGTTGAGAGGATTTGGTTCCTTCCATGACAGATATGAGTTCTTGATTACCATTCTGGGAATGGAGGTACCTGGTCAGTTACCAGGAACACCTAGTCCGAGACTGAGAGAGATCCATTCTGATGAGCAGGTCAGATGTAAGGGTTGATCCATTATATCATGGCTAAAGGATTAAGTTCCTCCCATGTCAGATGTGATTTCTAGCCATTCTGACGAGTAGGTAAGATATAAGGGCAACTACCATTCTCTAGGAGAATGGAGGCACCTGGTCCATTACCAGGTAGCTCAGTCTGGTACTGGGGGCCATTTTAGCAAGGGTGTAGGATCGAGTTCCTACCACGTTAGATGTGAGTGCATGCCTTTCTGAAGAGGGTGTAGGATTTGGTTCTTACCAGGTCAGATGTAACTACATAACCCTTACATCATTGTGAGCAGGATGTGTTCCTTCCTAGATGGATATAAGTGCAGAGCTCTTATATCATTGTGAGCAAGATGCGATTCCCACCTAGATGGAAGTATGGAAATCTTCCATCACTATGAGTAAGATGTTTTCCCTCCTCGATAGAAGTGTGGAAATCTTCCATCATTGTGAGTAGGATGTGATTCCTGCCTGGATGGAAGTACAAATCTCTTTCATCATTGTTAG
This sequence comes from Pseudotsuga menziesii, assembly GCA_001517045.1. Taxonomy (NCBI): domain Eukaryota; kingdom Viridiplantae; phylum Streptophyta; class Pinopsida; order Pinales; family Pinaceae; genus Pseudotsuga; species Pseudotsuga menziesii. Next base: position 167,153 of record LPNX010771525.1, read on the forward strand.
TAGGATGTGTTCCCACCTGGATGGAAGTGAGTATGGTACCTTTCTAATGAGTAGATCATATATAAGAGCTAAAGAAGACCTACATGATAGCTAGGCCTACAACCAGCATGAAAGAAGGATGGATCTGTAGAACTTCCTGTGATAAGAAGAATCATGAGATAGCACATATGCTGATGACCAGAGTAGATCCAAATCGAGCTATTATCTAGATCCAGTTATGATGACTCCAAGAGATCCAAATCAAGTGATGATCTAGATACAGCAGTGATGATCTAGATTGAGTGATGATCCAAATCCAACGATGATGATCCAGTGATGATCCAGATCTAGTATGATCGAGTGATGTTCCAGATCAAGTATGATCTAGTGATGATCCAAATTGAGTAATGATCCAGATCCAAAAAAGAAGATGGCATGAATATGAAGATGACTTGGAGATGTAGATGACGAGAATATCTAGAGAAGAAGACCAATGACAAAAATTTTGTCGAGAGAATACCTTCCTAGTTAAGAGGGAGTGTTAATGTATTTGTAACTTTGGAATGTATTCATATATGTATCTTATGTCTTGTAACCCGATGTTTATTCCGGGATGTATCTATTATGTAATTGAGTCATGTTGTCATGCCCCAATGTTCCGATTGGGAGGATCTATAATGTAAACAAGTCATGTCAAGTCATAGTGGGTAACCCTCCGATTTTATAAGGGTTAAAGTCCCCGCAATTTCGAGGCACTAGGGTTATTAGACTCTCCTAGTAGAGGTCATCCATGGTAGGGTTTTAGACATGCCAAGATTAGTATAAATAGAGAGATGAAGTCTCTATTTGATACAAAACTCATACACACTCAAGTGTAGCACATAGTTGAGGAAGGCGAAGACACTGGGGCTAGACAAGAAGAAGGTTACTATTGTCGGGAGTGCATCTTACTATTTTGGGGTTTTACCTTTTGTACTAATTCTATCTCTGAGGAAGTTATGGGGTTTTATCCTTTATGGTTTCCCTGAGGAGAAACACTTTGTTCATTGTCTCTTGTGTTTAATTGTTGTGCTTGTTATTCTCTCAGTTAAAGATCCTAATAATGCTAGCTTAAAGTTAAAACTAACAGGTACTTGGTATATGGATCAGTGATTTTACTCATTTCCTCCTTAAAATTAGTAGCACCTAGAAACATGGAATCATCAAGATCATTTTCATGAGAATATTGAAATCTAACAGCCTCATGTTTAAAAATATTGGCCAAATAAAAGATTGGGTCATGCATTATTTTGGATGCCTCCCCCAAGTTCATAGTAGAAATCTCTTTTCCCAGTAGGGATACATGGGTGGGGTTCAGTATTTTAAGGGTTCCAAGAGACATTAGAAATTTAGGACAAGACCTCTTCTTATGCTTAGTCAATTTGGGAAAACCCCCATCAATGACAATGTGATAGGAGAATTCATGAAGCACCATGCAGTCGGGAACTCTTCTGGCAAGCAGCTGGACTACATTGTTGCCACAAATCCTTATGTAATAGATACATTCTCCTACATACCAGTTGCCATACACTGAAATGAGTTCCCTAGGGCCCTGAGAGAATGCATGAGCATCAGCTTTAAAAATTTTGAAGTACATTGACCCGAGAAATAGGTCAATGAGTTCCCTAGGGCCTTGAGAGAATGCATGAGCATCATCTTTAAAATTTTTGAAGTACATTGACCCGAGAAGTAGGTCACAGAGCTCATAAACCCGACTGATGAAATTTTTGTCCCACATATAAGAGCAATATATATGAACGGGTGGAGATTTATCGCTCCAATACCAATTTAGTGTTGGGAAAGAAGAAGATGTGTAGAACGCATCCATCATGAACCCTAATATATAGAAAACCATATATCGATTTGATGGAATTTTCTTATATTTTTTTATTTCATCTCGCAAATTGCAGGACAAAATTTTCCCCCAATTAAAAGAATCGCCTATGAGCAAAATATGGTGGGCCGCAAGAACCCATTGTTCCCAAAATGATGAACAATTTGGTAACCCATATAATCTGCAAAACATGGAAGCAAGCAATGGGAAGGGATCTATGAACCAAGAAATTTTATATGCCAGAAGTGAAGCGGGGATGACTAGTGTTGGGTATCCTACCAAGATTTCACTACTTCTTCATAATTCAATTTGGAAAGGGTTTCATCAAAAAATTTCGACGAGAGAAGCTTCTTGGGGATTTCCAATGCATAAGCCCTAGAAAATACATCTGTAGGGAATGAAGCAATAGGGGTATTAACCATATCATGAAACATTTGTTACTTATGGTTAACGTGGTCCAATTCCCACTTAACAGGGTCTATGTAAGGCGTGAGTGGGGGTTTGGTAGCAATGCAATGGAGCTGATAATTGCAAATATGGAGGTAAGAAGGATGATCATGGGTGGCAGAGGTAAAATTATCATTGTAAAAAATAGCATAAATTTTTACTAGTCTAGATATGAGGTGTCAGAAACATGCCCACTAGTGTTAGCAAAAACATTGACATTGGGGTCTTTATTTTTCTTCTCTTTAAGAGCGGTTTTTGACCTGGTGTTCCTGGTTGTGGTAGATTCCTTCTTTGATTGAATTTTGGCCACCATGTTTGATGACAATGTGACTTCAAATACAATAGAATAAACGGCCAGGAAGTGAAAACTTATCAGTGAAAAGTCTTAGAAAGTCATGAGTTTGTACGTTGGGACATAGAGGTAATGAATAGTTAAAACCCTAAGCATAGTGAAAAAGCACAAGTAACTATGGTAAAAACTCATCGTAAGTTTGAATGTTTAAAAAACCCAACTCAAAAGACCAAAATAATATGGGTCATAAATTTCATATGGATTGATGGAAGAGATCAAGGCAACATGATAGGATATAAAATTTGGCAAGATTTACCTTTTGTGGTTTCCAATTTCTGATTTGTGAAATCGGTAATCGGAAATCAAAAAACAAACATTGAGTGAAAAAAGGATGTGGTGTTTCTAGTTTCCGAAATCGGAAAAAGACAAATCCCATTACTCGAAAAAGATATTTTTTGATCTCCAAGATGCAAAAAGTCGAAAATCGAAAATTGGGACAATGCTAAATGATTTTAACAAAACTAGAGTATTTTTGTTTCCAATATCCAAAAATCAGATATCAGAAATTAGAACTTTGCCTTTTCTTTATTCGAAAACGCAAGACTTTTGGTATCCAAAATGTCAGAAACAGAAATCGACAACTAACGTCAACACTCCTACCAAAAAGGGATTTCTGTTTTTCGATTTCAAAAGCAGGGAATCAGAAACTTTGAAAAAGTTTAAAAAATGGATAAAGGTCCCGAAAACCAAAAAATACAAAAAAAAAGGTTTATTGAAGAAATTTATTCAATCCAAACAAAACAACAAAGAACTTACAACTTGATAATTTCCCTAAGTGATGAAGGGCCAGACAAGCTAGTAAACAGGGGCCCCTATTTTGATGATTCAAAATGGGGATCTGTTGTAGGCAACAACAATCATCTCACATAGGGCCCACTTATCCTAGAGAGACCACAATTACATATTACATCATCTTACACTAGGGACTATTTCCTCGACTTACAACAGAGGTTGTACCTCAAGGTCTAGACAAAATTTAGACATCCCGTAAATGGGTAACACACATCCCCAATGGGGGTATAACAAAATATAATGATAATATACATCAAAATATCTTCTGAAGTTACAAATATGTCACCACTCCCTCTTAACTAGGAATGTATTCTCTCTCTGCATAGTCATCAACACATTCGGTTAGGTCTTGATTGCATCATCATCATCATGGAGTCATAGAGTCTTCATCATACCTGTTACTATCATCTTCTTATAATTCGATCATCACCCCATACTATGTGTCATAAAAAATATCTATAGTTCCAACCCTTTTTCATGCTAGATGTAGGCCTAGCCTCCATGTAGGTCTTCATCAACACAGCCAACCCTTTGTCATGCAAGATGTAAGTCTAGAGTGCTAGCTCTTTTTCATGCTCGATGTAGGTATCCATCTACAGAGCCAACCCTTTTTCATGCTATATGTAGTTCTATAGTGCCAACCCTTTTTCATGGTGTATGTAGGTCTCCATATACACAACCAACACTTTTTCATGTTGGATGTAGGTCGACAGTGCCAGTCCTTTTTCATGCTCGATGTAGGTCTCCATCTACAGAGCCAACCCATTTTCATGTTGGATGTAGTTCTACAGTGCCAACCCTTTTTCATGCTAGATGTAGGTATTCATCTACAAAGACATCCCTTTTTTATGTTGGATGTAGGTATACAGTGCCAACCCCTTTTCATGATGGATATAGGTCTTCTTCTATAGAGCTAACCATTTGTCATGTTGGATGTAGGCCTTGCCCTCTTCAAGCTATTTCTCTACAAAGCCATCCCTTATTCATGTTGGATGTAGCCATTTCCCTCTGTAAGGTATTTCTCTACAAAGCCAACCCTTTTTAATGTTAGAAGTATGAATTTCTCTTTGTAAGGTCTTTCTTTACAAAGCCAACCCTTTTTCATGACGTATGTAGGCCTTTCCCTCTACAAGGTCTTTATCTACATATCCAACCCATTTTCATGCTAGATGTAGGCCTTTCCTTTTGCAAGGTATTTTTTATAGAGCCAGCCCTTTTTCATGTTGAATGTAGGCCTTTCCCTCCACAAGGTATTTCTCTACATATCCAACCATTTTTCATGTTGGATGTAGGACTAGCCCTCTGTTAGGTCTTTATCATCTCTACATGCACGATATTAAGTAGGTACATCTCAAGACTTATTATATTCCTCTTGTAAAACCCGCAAGATATCCTAGAACTGATTACATGCCACTACAAAACCAGAAGCATCATCCCAGGACTGTTGACATGCCTTGCAACACCTGTGTACCCTACTATTACCTCATGATCTTTATATCATCTCATACTCACATGGAGCACATCCCAGATATGCATAACACAACACTTACATCAATGACCATGGGAGGGCCAAACTGCTACCATGCTGGAAAGGCTCTCAATGCTTACATCAACGACCATGGGAGGTCCAACTTGCCACCATGTCTAAAACGATTACGTGTATATGAATCATCTGAACTCATCATTTCCCCTTGGAAGGAATCTCTATGTGAAGCACAATGATATTCTCTCTGAAGTATTCAAACTTTACTCTAGCCATTTCTTGCATATAATCATATTAGGACTGATTATGTCCAAGGATAACCTGCGAGCTTCATGAAAACCTATAAATCATGCAGGCTTATGAATCATGCAAGCGAGATTCTCCTACTCATACAAACCTATAAATCATGCAAGCTTATGAATCATACCTAATCCTTGAGTAAAGAACCCATTCAGTCTATTAAAGGATGTGCATCTCTTCACTACATCTTATTGTTCCTGCACCTGAGAATCAACGCTACTAAAAAAAATGAACCAATTCAACTACTAACTATGACTATCAATTACCTTCGTCGACAATGACGTCAAAATGTTGGGCACTCTATATAACTATTAATTTCTTAAAAAAGAGAGTGTTTAATATTTAATTGTGAACCCATGAAAGTGTGTTATTTCAAAGGAAATTAACAAAATATGTGCATAAATATTTTCAGTAGTTGATGAGTAAAATGAAAATCACTAAATTCTAATCAATGCTCAGCCAACTCAGCTCCCTGTAAGAAATCAAAGTAAAATTATTAATCTAGAAATTGGAAAGAACTTATATTTCCTATTGTACTAGTCCTAAGGTTTACGATATAAACATAAATCCACCTATATTTAATTTTGCATAAATTGGAAGTCTAAATTACCAAACTAGAGGGATCTCTAATCATTAATCAAGCAACAAATTCATCAAAGAAATTGATCTATCTAATAAGGGAAACTCTAGAAAGATAAATAACAAACAACAAAGGAGTTGAGCAAGTCTATAAAAGATGTTAAGATAATTCTTCATAAAGGAAAAGATTAACTACACAATCGATTGCATTATTTGGTTTTCATTTGGCTTGTTGGGCCCTTGTTTTCAAACAAAGATGGTCTCGAAAGGTCACAAATTCTACAATAGAGAAATGCTAAGAATTTCCACTCCTTTATTAATTTTATAAATTTGCAGTTACAGTTACAGTCACTCTACGATATCTCTTAAAAATTGTGAATCCCTCGCTTTCCTTGCCTTCATGGCCTTAGACAAGAGTGAATGTGTTTAGTTACACAAATTTTGGGTAGCAATGAAGATCTTCGATATTCAGGCTGCAGAATCGAATCATGTCTGTTACAGCCATCAATTATTTGCACAAGATAAGCTTAGGAATATACAGACTTTACTTCAAGCTATTTCATGAACTAACAGGCTCAGTTGAATGCAAAATATTCTTGGGGAGTTTTCGTTTCAAGCATGAAGGATCCTCTGATATTCCCTTTCCATTAATGTTGAACGAATCATTTAGCAAGTATCTGATGCCAACCGACATTAATTTCAGAGCATGATAAGTTGTTGCAGTTGAGCCATTCTGGAGCATGATAATTTTTTGCAGTTGAGCCACTCTAGAGTATGATAAGGTATTGAAATAGAGCCACTTGGTAATTTTGAACCCTTATTTTAAATCATGGACAGATTAACACAATGAAAGGCAAAATCCACGATTGTAAGTAAAAACAAGCATAAATTGAAATAATGAATAATTATTTGTACTTGAGATATTCATGCTCATTTTCAAGGAAAGGATAAGGATTCATCCGCAAAATAGTGACAAGAATAGGGAGAAAGGATGTAACAAAGTAGCATAAAAGAGGTAAATTTATGATCCAACAATTTTGTTTAGGTGCCTAAAGTAGGTTTTTATTGGGCTTTGGTGTATCCTAAGTCATATCTTGTGGAACCTTCAAGGTTACAACATAAACTATGAATCTTTTTCGTAACAATTTTCCTAGTAACACGAAATGGAGTGAAAATATGTTCAAATCAAAAGCGCACTACTACTTGTTGATTTACTTGACTTCTACGCATTTAGTAATGGAGGCTCTACATACCAGATATACATATTCATTTTTTATAGTAGAGTGATCGACCATAGATTTTCTAAAGACCATTTTTCAAAAGGCTCCATTAATACCTAAGGCTCCAAAGGAATCTCATATGTTTGTACTTCTAGACCCCTTTGTTGATAACAATCACAACTTCTCATGTACTTTTTATCATCTTTGAAAATATTGGGAAAACAATACCGGAGATGAAAGAAGTTATAGGTAGTTATATTATCAATAAAGTGACCTCGAGATGGGTTGTTATGATATCCTTTCAATTTATCAAATACCTCATCTTCTTGTAACCATTATCGAATAATCATATATGGAATTGTCATGAATATATATTCTTCATTCCATGAATATGATCCACTTAATATGACAATCTTCTACTTATCCCTACGTGAGAGATGTTGCAGTAACTTTCCTATAGTGAAGTAGTTAGTAATATCAGTAAACCAAGGAAAATAAGTAGATATTTAAAACACATGTTCTGCAGGAAAATTAACATTTATAGGATCTATTTCACCTTCATTATGAAATATGTAAAAAAAACCATGCAACTAAGTTTTCCTGTGTGGAGGTCTATCTAAAATATTAATATTGAATTCTTGTAGGGACAAGGGAAACCTAGATATTTTACATTTGTAATGGATTTATTCCTAATATACGTGATGGAAGAGTGATTAGTGTGGATAAAAACTTTATAAATAGAAACATAATTTTGAAATTTATTTGTAGAAAGTAACACTTCTAAAAACACATTTTCCATAGTTGTGTAGCTCAATTTAGTAGGGGATAAATTTTGACTAACAAAATACATGAAAAAAATTTGTATCATTGACTTTTTGTCCCAAGCCATCACTAAACAAATGGCTGATATATGGAGAGAAAGAGATATTTTCTGTTGCCTTAAGATCAGCGTTGAATACTTTTTTTCCTTGAGTGTTTCAAAATGATCTTAACAATGAAAGTATTAAAAGTAATTAACATATTTCCTAAACAATTTAAACAAAGGTGCAATGTTCTATTTTATTTTTTAAAATTTTATATGGAACACCTATAATAGTATGCATGACCTAAGAAACTTCTTACATCTTTTGGAGTCTTTGGAATAGAAACCTTGAAGAGGAAATTAATCTTCACTAGGTAATATTTAATTCCTACACAAGGGATGCAGTGACCAACAACAGTAGCTTTAGATTAAACATAGAACACTTTTCATTACTTAACACAAGATTATTTTCTTGCAATTTGATCTAAACCTTCTTAATATTTTATAGTTCTTTGTCGAAAAGGTTACTGGGTACACGCACAAAGATGGTTCCACTTTTTAGGGACATTCTATAAATCCATAACACAAGTTTGAAAAGGAAATCTATAACGCATATGCTTTATAGATGGTTTGGTTCGAAAAACCTGAGCCTAAAAATGAAGCTAAGGCGAGTTACACTATATTGCAAGTGCTATATATCACACTTTCATATTGCAAGAGTTACAAATCACAAGTGTGATTCTGAAAAATAAAACAGAGACCTGCGACCTTTATTTTTTAATTTTACATTCAGGGCACACATAATGGAGGTGTGATAAACCAGGAAGGTGTTTTGGCTTGGAAGCAATTTGGAGAAATAAATTTGAACGTGGATATTGACAAGCTAGATTGTGTTGGGTCACACAAATGTTGCATTTTCATCCTATTTTCCCTTCACTATTTATCACATTCATCTCTACTCATCACTCCATTAACCATTCCCTAGGCCATTTTTCATATATAAATATGGGTTACCTTGTTATTTTCCAAATTATTTATTTCTAAGTATTTTAAGAGAATTTATTATTAAAATTAAGGAAATTAACATATTTTCATTATATCTCAATGTTGGATGAGTTTTATGATGATTACATGAATATTTGAAGATTTTAACCAGCCTAGATCCAAATCCTACGCTCTATCAAGCGCCGACAGGGATCAAATCTCCCGAGGTGCAAACCTCCTTTAGTGCAATATCTGAGAAGAGGTTTGCACCTCGGTAGATTTGATCCCTCTCGGCGCTTGATACTTGGTAAAAAAAAATAAACAAATCTCCTTTAGTGAAATTTACCATGGATTGTTTAAGAAGCCTTGCATGGTTGTTTAGGAGGCCTTGCACATGGTTTTAAAACCATGTGCAAGGCTAAATTTTTGCGGAATGTGCAGAGGGAATATATACATGTAAGCTTACTATCTTTAGTTTTCAGTAATTAGAATTAAATTCACTTCCATGTAAACTTACTATCTTTAATTTCCAGTAATTAGAATCAAATCCATTTAGGAATTAGAGGGATTCGTCTACCATATCTACAAAACGATTTCTATGATTTTTTGCCACCATTGTTACATGGTTGAAATTTGATTCCAAATTCTATTGTGAATCTTAGTTTTCATATCGATTATCCACTCTGTCTATTGAGTGTCATTCACATCACCCTACATTGTTAAAAGTATTTTATTAACATTTCAAATCAATCTACTTTTAAAACAGCGCTACTGGTGTCTAATTTTTTCATAACTTTAGTTAAAGTAACTTTGAAGACACCTATTAAAGATGTGCAAGGGTTTGAAATAGTGTAAATGTAGGTTGATTCATCAAGGAAAACTTACCACTTCAAATATTCTTTATAAAGAAAAATTTCATTTTTACCATATATTTAGATAAATAATATTAAAACGAGTTTGTAGTATTAAAATAGTTTTTTTTAATAAATTTCAAATAAAATTATTAATTTCAACAACTCAATCATTAACTCTTTTTGTAAGTTTTGTAATTCTTCTTACGAGAAACATTGATTTGAACTTTTTTCAACTTCATTGATACAGTGCCCAAGATCTCTGAATCTTTCTATTACTGCCGATCTAGTAAGCTGCTCGATTTCTGTCGATTCCCGATGGCTTACAACCGACCACTCCAACCTCGGCGAGTATATGGTTGCACTACAAAAATTGAGCCCGGCATTGGAGCACCTCCTTCGCAGCAACAGCAGAGGCAATGAAGACAAATTTCCAGCTATCACATGCATCGTGACAGATTGCGTGATGTCTTGCACGGAGCAGGTTGCCACAAATATGAAGGTGCCCAGGGTTATCTTCTGGCCTTTATGTGTTGCTACCTCCATTACCCAGTGTTACGCTACCTTTCTTATTCTCACGGACATATTCCAGTTTGAAGCACGTCTCTGCACTGTCTTTCACCAATTTCCATTTCTGTTTCTTTATCTGCAACACCTAATGACACAGTTCAACAATAAATGGTTTTTGCAAGTGCAGTAAGTGAAGCCAACAATCAAGAGAAAGTGATCACTTGTCTCCCGGGTAATATGCCACCGTTGAGGCCAAGCGACTTGAGTTCCGTCTATCGTGCTCAGGATCCGTCTAACGTTCTTTTGAATGCCTATCTCTATGAATCGCAGAAGCAGAATACAGGGGGACTATGTACTGGTCAATACGTTTGAGGATCTGAAAGGGAGGGACACCGTAGAGGCCTTGTCTTTGAATGGATGCCCTTCCCTGGCGATAGGACCTCTATTCCTTCCTAATTTATTACAAGGAGTGGATCCCACCACCAGTCTGTTAGAGGAGGATGAGAGCTGCCTGCCATGGTTGGATACGCAAAGACCATCATCTGTTATATATGTTTCCTTTCGTAGCCTGGCTGTTAAATCTCAAGAGCAACTGGAGAAACTGGCTCTAGGGCTAGAGGGTAGCAGGAAACCTGCTGTTGCATTATTTACAAATATTTATACCAGTTACCCAATGACATCTCACATGATTTTGCCGCATATAGCATATTTTATTTTATTTATTTCATTCCATTTTCCACACCTTTATGCCTGGAATCCCTATGCAGACAGCTGGTCGGCCTGCTACACCTTTATTTCTTCTTTTAATTCATTTCTATGTTTTGCACTGAACGTGTTTAATACACAAACAGGCAGTATGCAGACAGCTGGTCGGCCTACTACACCATCCAAGCATGCCGGAATTAGGGCAGTTGCATTTGTCTTAGGTACCTTTACTCCTTGAATGAGTTCATGCAGCTTTGTAACGTTATTTTTTGCCGACATGTTAGTAACTCACTAACTCACGTGACAAGATCTCTCCTATAATATTCACTTTCACTATTATTTTTTGCCAACATGTTAGTAACTCACGTGACAAGATCTCTCCCATAATATTCACTTTCACTATTATTTTTTGCCAACATGTTAGTAACGTTACATCACGTGACAAGATCTCCCCAATAATATTCACTTCCACTATTATTTTTTGCCGACATGTTAGTAACGTTACATCACGTGACAAGATCTCCCCCATAATATTCACTTTCACTATTATTTTTTGCCGACATGTTAGTAATGTTACATCACGTGACAAGATCTCCTCCATAATATTCACTTTCACTATTAGTTTTTGCCGACATGTTAGTAACGTTACATCACGTGACAAGATCTCCCCCATAATATTCACTTTCACTATTTTTTTTGCCGACATGTTAGTAACGTTACATCACGTTACATCACGTGACAAGATCTCCCCCATACTGGGCTGTAGAGCTCCTCTCGGTGCAACAAGGTCAAAAGTCACCACCTAGCCTCAAATTCGAATTTCATCTTCAATCTCGGAAGATTTGAAGAAGATATGTGATCATTATTCAAGCATATTGAAAGGAGCAAAAACATGAAAATATGTGTGTAGTTTATTTTCAAAGATATTAAGTATTTGTGAGAGGATTTCTAAGGATTTGAAGGGATAAATATTTTGGAATTATGGAAAATAGATTGAGAGAAAAATGGATCTACATTCTCCCTCTTTTCAAAGAAACTCATGTATAAATCAAAGTTCTCTCTCTTCATTTGAAAAGGGAGGCCTTTCTAGAAATAGAGAAATAAAGAAATAGTTTATCTTTTGAGAGTTAGTCATGGACTTGATACTTTTGTGATGGACTTAATGGTTTAGAATAAATATTTTGATTTCTCCATAATAATTTTTTTTTGAGTTGTTTATCATTTGTCATTTCTTCCTTATCATTCAACATATTTGCTACCAAGTTCAATTTTTGCATTAGATTTATTTTCAAGCAATTTCATGATTTCTTAATTAGATTTGATTTCAGTAGTGTGTTTTACTTATAAATATTATATTATATTTATTTAACACAATTTCATTCTTATCTAGATTTACATTCCATTTCAGCTGTATGTCTTTTCTTAGATTAAGTCGGTCACATGTTTTAAATTTCAGTCGCATGTGTTTTCAATTTCAGTCACATGTGTTTTCAATTTCAGCTGCATACAATACTAGATTAAATTAGTGTTTCTCTAACCCTACATATATGTTGCATGTAAGAAACATAAAATAAGATAATAATTAAATAATTAGGTTAACTAAGTTAGGTTATGAAATGAGGCATCTCCTCATTTCAAATGCCCAAGCCATATTTAAGGCACGACCACCATTGTAACATTTCATCTCCTATCTTATCATTAATATATATTTTTGCCTTATGGCTTATCTCATTTACCAAGTTTTCTGGTAATATTATTTGTATGAACCAATAAATATTTGACTCATTTCATATCAGAGCCAACCCTTTCTTAGGCTTGTGCTCATTCTCGCTTTTAGCCAAAATTTCAGATTTTATCTGAGTAAATTTAGAGTTTCTCCACACACTTGGTCTTTGACCAGTCTTGGCTTCTGGCCATTTTTAGATTTCAAATTGACAAAATATATATATATATATATATATAAATTGAAGAAATATCGGTTGCAAATCTGAAGAATACTGTTTGAAGAAAGAGAAAAAGATCATTACTACGTGGAGATTAAAAGAAGCACTGTGAAAAATTTTAAAAATCCAATTGAAGGACTGCTCCACTTTCCTTCACGCCCATCCCTCCTACATGCTGCTCTCTTCCCAAACTCCACCTGCATGTTGCTCTCGTCCACATCCAATTCCATCCGCCTCCATCAACCTTCCACATCCGTTTGCCTCTTCGCTTTTCCCTCCACACAGCTGCTCCACTGCCTGTAATGTCCCTATAAATCCTTAACTGAAAACATGAAACAAAATCGGGAAAAATATTTCATTTGAATTTTAATTAAACTAAATTTGCATGACAAGCTAAGTTATAACTTAATGTTAAGCTTGTCTTTAATAAAATCAGCGTATGCATATATATCTTGCATAGGTGGTTGTAAGATCATCCACCACCCTATGCTTAAGTTCTTACCTATGTTTCCCCCTGGTTCATTCTAACATAGACAAGAGCATAACAATGATTTAGATGTATTTATTTGTTCATTCACCAAGAATAATGTAATCAACTCATCTTCCTTCCAATTGCAAACAATTTCCTTTTGGACACTCATCTTTCAAAATTTTGGTGAATGGCCTTATACCCACAAAGAACAGAAGTAGGTTAGTTCCTTAACTTAATGAATCAACAAGGTGAGACTTTACTCCTTGCAACCCCTATCATTAATATTTACAAATACTTTAGGGAGGAACTTTAGGGATAATTAAGACCTTTATTCTACATATAAACAAGCTCTCTAGTATTTATCAAAACATCAATCATCATGTTGTGAGCTTGTGTGCTAATTGTAATCATCGAATATTAATATATCACTTAGGTACTACATAATCTTTCCAAGGGAAAACCATTCATACCTTCCTTACAAGCATTCAAACTTGTTCTACTACAAAAACATCCCACTATCGTAATTCAGTCTTGCTATACATTTGCAGCTTTATTTATAACTTATGAAAGTACACACATATATATAGATATATATGTATATACATACACATAACCTATAGAAAAATAGTTTATGCTTTCTCATTCGGTATTAATACGATATATAAAGATGAGTACTAGTAACACACCTACCAATCAGATTTAAGTTTACATTGCATAGCCTTTCAACGTAGAACTGTCAGATTTTGTTATTTCTTAATTACCTTCATTTGTTTTAATTTCATACATTCACATTTTCCAACCCAATAGTACACCAATCATACTAATTCAATGTCTTATAAAACATACTATTATTGGGCATTCATTTCTATAGCTCTAAAAACAACTTAGTGTGTGGAATGAACAATATGATTTTCCATGTGGCAATAATTTAAATAATGAATAATATGATTCAGCATGCAGTAATAACTCAAATAATGACACTTTGGATGCATGGTGTGATACATGAACAGAAATAAACTCGTGGAACACAAAATAGGAAAACACAATCATTTACGTGGTTCACCCCAAACTAGGGGTTAGATCCACCAAACTGCTTATAATTCTTTTAACTTATTCAACAAAAGGTTACAAGCTTTAGTTCTGGTACTGTATCATTTTCCACAATATCTCTCATAGAGAACAAAAGAGAGTTTCTAATAAGAACTTTATTGAAAATCCCCTTCCCCTTTTGAGATTAATATATTAAAATAGCTCCAGATATGTTAAATTAAATAACCTTAAGTGAAAATATAAAGCCACCCCTATTCTAGCATGAAAAGGAGGCGTGGCTAGTTCGCCAACTTTCATTAACTGAAATTTAGGTGGGGACCTAAAATTATTCACAGTACTAACTTCAAAACTTACTCCTTTATTCTTGACAAGGCAGCGCTCTGAGATGGGGTACCAAAGTAAAGAGAGACAACAAGGCTAACAAGGTTATGTGTGCCCTTCTTTCTGGTCCATCAATTTAGCTGAATTTCTAAGAACCAAAATAAAATAGAGGTAACGCACGTTTACAGTTTACGGGCACACCCGAAATTTTGGAAGGCCATTATTAAAAAATGTAACAGACACTTCCAGAAATACATTCTAGGATAGCATAGTCTTTATCTGCTGCAGTCCATCAGAGAAATAAAATAATTGGAATGGGATTAATCGAAGGCAAGTAGAACCAATCCAGGCGATTGGAGCCTATATATAATGGTTTTACAATACTCATGAAATCTTTAAGCACCAAAACAGAAATATGCTAAAAGGGGTAATACATAGCTTTGAATGCTATGTCTAAAAACTAATACTGGGAATTGTGATCCCCAGTCAGGCCTCATCATGCTAAGTCCAAGTCTATCCATGAAAACGCTGGCATGAATTAGAATAACCAAATATCACTACTGATTTGAAATCCGTCGCAGCCACCGGTCTATGCCAATGATCTTGACAAATATGATCGAAGCTAACCCTTCAATCATATCCATACGCAAGCCTTTCTATCTGGAAGGAAGAAAAATTCTCCACATACAGATGTTTTACCATAAGGCCGTGATGTGTTCTTTTTAAAATGTAACTAGTTTGAAGGGAGGTAGCGAGCCCTACTCGGACAGGTATTAAAAAAAAATGAAAGCCTTTTAAAAGGAGCCCGCGAGCTCTAAATCAGACATACATTAAAAAATGCAACCAGTTTAAAAGGAGGCCACATGCTCCATTCAGTTTGAATGTAAACATTAAAATGTAATAGTTTTAAAGGAGGCAGCGAGCCGCAGTTTGATTTAATGCAGACATTCATCCTAATGCCTACCGAATTAAAAAAAGATATATCAGTTTTTTTTAGAACAAGGACTCACATGCTTTTTAGTTAATATATATCTTCTAGTTCTCTGTAAGCAAACCCAACTCATAGCAGTTATCAAAAAGGAGACACGCCATTGTTCCAGATCTATAATCCAGGTCAGGGGCATTCGAGCTAACACTTACCGAGTGTGTGAAGTTATCTTTCAGACCAAATCACAACGTATTCTAGAAGGTACACATACTTACAGAGATCCGGTAGTTATGATCTGGTTGGCGCATGATCCTTCATGGTCGTAAATCCTATGGAATACAATTTGAGCTGAGGGGCATCAGAAGCTTTCCTACAAGCTTTCGCAGCATGACAGGTTTGAGAGGGATCATTTGATAAGTAGAACCAAATAATTTGGAGGTCCTCCCTCCCCCATTCCAAGGGTTTGAAACCTATTAATAATCAAAGGTACAACGGTCTACTTCACCCTAGGGTGCACCAGGCGTCCCGTAAATCGTGGCAGAAATTTTGCAACTAATTTTGTCGAGACCTATCCACCCTAAATTCACCATTAAAGAAATAATTTGGAGGTGTAAGTTCAGCCCCAATTGACGTCCAAAATAATTCTTTTAATAAATGTACCAGTTTTTTAATGAAATTTAGTGTGCTGCGTACTTATGGAAATACTTCTCTCGAAGAGTAAACAAAACCATAGTTTTTTCAAAGGACAAATATCCTTATCACCATTTTTATAAGTTCTTTTTATAAGAATTATTCCATGTATTTTTTAATAAGGGTTTTCTATAGAAATAACCTTAAAAGTTCAGCCATAAGTCATTATTTCTTCTAAGGAGAGAACTTCATGCTTCGCCATTTCGCAAGGATAGTTTGAAGACACCGGAAGGGTCATACAGTTCTGCTAGACATGGAATCATTTTGTCCACGACTCATTTTCTACTTTGGTGGACATCTAAGGCTCTCATAATAGTCTGCATATGTAAGGCGTTATCAACGTTCATTCCAGTACATAATTCAATTTCCTTTATTATAAGGTACTCCATTTGTATAGGGACTTCTAGCTTATAATGAAATTCATTTCACATCTATATGTGCTGCTATTAAATACTTGTGTATATAGATATATGGTTTATGCCCGCGTCTCCTTCCTTCTAACACCCTCGACTAATGGGGGGCTTGGAAGTAACCATTCTTGGGTGATGAATTTTCCTAACCCCACATTATAATCTACTTGTATAATTGTAGTTAGAAGTCTCCTTACACGATGAATTATCTCATGACCGAGCCCTCGGCTTGCATATCCTCAAAAAGTAAAATACTCATTAAGCGTGTGAGAGATCTAATACAGGGTTTTAAGGTCAAAGGTTGGGGTAGTGGCTAGTTTCCTCATTCATAACACAATGGTAACCAGTTACCTTAGTCGTCCTCCGAGTTTCTTCTTGTTGTCTCCTTTCCCTATTTGATTTAGTTTCCAACCATTTTAAGTTTCGCCAATATATTTCTTCGTTTTCCTAATCTATGCATTAGGGAATTAATCACTTACTTTCTAAGATTTTACTGGCGGGGCCCTGGCCTTGAGCTCCTCACCGGTAAACCAGTACAATTACAGTAAACTATTACAAAATGATTAGGGAATATAAGGGGGACATTACATCCTCCCTCCCTTAAAAATAACACCATCCTCGGTGTTCTTTCTTTCCAGCGCCTCTATATTCTTCTCATGATGCTTCCCTTTTGCTTTTCCCTTTTCCTTCCTAATATCTGTTGATCCTTCATGTTTTTCCTTGCTTTGCTTTGTATTTCCTGTCATGATCCTTAAGACCTTTTCCTTAACCACGCAAGTTGCTATTTGTTTAGGACCTGTAGTTTCCTGTAACACAATTTGGGTCTTGCCAAAATTTATTTAGTAATTACGTCACAACTTATAATACAACTTAAAAACATAAGCAAAAGATCCCTGTGCAACACCACAATTACAATTTATGGAATGCTTTCTAGCTTTTTATGGGTATCATAATACCAAATTATTTTCCATAAAACAAAATAGGATTACTATCCTTTGGGTGTCGGTTTTATCACATTACTCATTCAGCATGTAATAGTCTGATTACTCAGAAATTCAATAAATCATTTTATGTTCGTTATGTTTTCCAAACTCCGTTGAGTTTCCTTTTCCATTCTTGTGTGGACTTACAACAATTTTTGAGGCTACTCTCCCTTTTAACCACCAGTTAAAGGTTTTCCCCTCACTGACATCAAATAGCGTCCCATCTTTCAGATGTCCAATTTTTTTGCCTAGGTCTTTTGCCACACCATATGCCTAACACCAATGTGCTCATGAGGCAATCGCTTTCCTAACACCATTGTGCTCCCATAGCATATATGCCTAACACCAATGTGCTCATGCGGCAATCACTTGCCTAACACCATGGTGCTCCTGCGGCATTCAATTTTTTTATTTTTTTTGTATTTAATATAAATTTTAACCTTGATTTTTGCAACACACACTCTTTGGTGCTTAGCATGACTTTACTGTCATTGTCCTGATTCGTGAATTGGCTACATGGTGAGTCAAATAATTCATTTATAACCCAAAAATTCAATAATAAGTTATCAAAATTTCATAATATGCATCGATTTTAATCGTCATTCACGAGTTATATAACCTTGTAAATCATCTAGAAAAATTAATCCTTACTCCTTTGCAAGTAATTGAGGACAACTTACATACATAGGCGAATTTATATACCATAATGTACGTCGATTGTAGCAATGGTCGTAATCTTGGTGAAGCGTCATTATCCACGATAGCAAATATTTTTCTAACAGTCAACTCCGACTGATAGTGTTCCTGGCATATCCTGCCATGTTAGCATATAACTTTATACAACATTCACCAACTCACTTATCAATATATTTGGATAATCAAATCCCTATAAGCTCTTAAAATTCCAATCTCAGTATGACCCAAGAAAAAATAATGCTATCAAATTATCAATGGCTTTAATTACAAGATTACCAACAAGACTCTCCAATCTAGCTCTAGGATCAACTTTAGGGTTCTTACTTGAATCTACAAATAGACAAATGATATCAATAAGCATCCCTTCAAAGAAATAGTCTACTAGATCAATACCCAAAATGAAAATACCATCGATGAGCTAATCAAAACATAACATAGTTCAAAATCAAACTCTAACCCAAGAACAAGAATCCAATTCTAGAACATTTGCCAAGAAGAGCATGATTCTAAGAATTCATTTACTTAGAAGTTATGAAGCTGGTACTTGTAACTATACCAAAACCTTTCAGTATGTTTAACATCATTCACCAATATCCAAAATAGCCCTAGCATGATCTACATGGATCAAGAATTAAATTTTCCAATTATGTTCTTTAAGGATTTTAACACTCAATCCAGCACTATCATGAACATAAAGAGATAGTGCTTGACTTGTATATATAAATATGTCACGAGCAATAAGGTTTAACACAAAAAACTTCAATACCTCTATTAATGGATTTATAACCACAAAATCATTATCAACTTTCATCCTTCATTTTCCTACGATGTCAAACCTTCTTTAAGCATTAAATCAATCCTTAGTATTCAAATCGCAAGAGAGGAGAAAAGTGCCAAAGGAAAATTCACCAATAACCAGATTTCAATTTGTAAAACTTCAGCAATCAACTACAAAACAAATTCAGAATTGATGCCTATGTCATCGATTTAATTTGGATACCAATTAAGGATCTAAATATTCAACCAAAAGGTTAGCAGCAATCCAACGTGATTCAACCAAAATTCCCATAGGCAGTGAACTCAGATTTGAAGCAAATGATACCAATGTTAAGTGCAAGGTTGTTGGAGGATTGATGACATTCACTTTCAAGATTTATATACTCGATGATTTAAAAGCAATTCTTCACCAATGTTAATTCCCAAAGAGATTACACAGGAAACAAACCTTCCAAGGTAAGATAAGCCTAGTTTCAGATGTATGACATGGTTGTCATTAAACCACCAAAAAGTTACAATGCGTAGATCAAGTAACCAATGTTTATGTCAGTAAACTAGGCTATAATATTTGCATATGGTTTTTCATCAAATTATTTAACTAGAATCTTAGGCTTGTTGAATAATTACGAATATAGGACAACAGAGGATGTGACTTTTCAGAGTATACCGAAATGCTTTAAACAGTGACTTCCAAATATAGGAAATATCCTCCAAGACTTGTGTTTTGAAAATGCAAGTTTTAGCATGGCTACCACTTTACCAGTTCTTATCCTCTTGCTTAAACCATTTCATTATACGTAAAAGTTTGCAGCACATATTTTTAGAGAGTTTTGCAAGGGTACATAGCTATTCCTAAATCATCAATCAAGCTCCCATTTTATAGCTACCTTGCTATCCCAAAGGAATTTAGGAAAGTTGTGTATGTGTATTTACATCTACACATATCTAACCATATTTCCTTACAAAATAATATTTCTAAGACTTGGGAGTATACTCTCCTTAGCCACTTACTTTTTATTTTATTTTATTTTTTATTACCAATAATGAATCCTATCTTAGGTCTAGAAAAATTATAATCAATACTAGATTCTCATTAGGTCTTTAGTAGTACTAAATTCCATTAGGTAACCTTCTCAATGCTATACCTACTACAAAATATTATTTTCCCATGTGGAATTCCAAAAATTATACATCACGTAGTTAATAATAATTCAGTTTCTATATATTATGGTAGAATTACTATAGTTCCTTCACCGACCATGAGTTTGTCTTGAAAGACTCTTGTACCTTGCCAAGAATTTACTCATGCAATCTAAATAAAGATGCAACAATCGCATTAAAAAATCATAAATCTTTTCAAAAGAAAATAAAGGAAATAACCACATACCTCTGCACTTATGTCGTTGGCCTAACGTGGAAGTGGGAAAGGCAATGGCCATATTTATTGTGATCTTGAGAAGATGTCCCTCCTTATCCTGCACAAATACAAGGTCAACTAAACATTTGCATTTGCTACAACTTAAAGTACCTGGATTGTTGAACAATGTGGACTTGTTTTCTATTATCATAGAGAAAAACTCAATCGTTGGTTCCTAAAACAAAATATGCGGAATTAATTTGAGCCCAAATAGGCCCGAGCGTTCAACTCTCGCTTTGATACCATATGTAATGTCCCTAAAAATCCTTAACTTAAAACATGAAACAAAATGGGGAAAAATATTGCCTTTGAATTTTAATTAAACTAAAATTGCATGACAAGCTAAGTTATAACTTAATGTTAAGCTTGTCCTTAATAAAATCAGCGTATGCATATATATCTTGCATAGGTGGTTGTAAGATCATCCACCACCCTATGCTTAAGTTCTTACCTATGTTTCCCCCTGGTTCATTCCAACATAGACAAGAGCATAACAATGATTCAGATGTATTTAGTTGTTCATTCACCAAGAATAATGTAATAAACTCATCTTCCTTCCGATTGCAAACAATTTCCTTTTGGACACTCATATTTTAAAATTTTGGTGAATGGCCTTATACCCACAAAGAACAGAGGTAGGTTAGTTCCTTAACTTAATGAATCAACAAGGTGAGACTTTACTCCTTGCAACCCCTCCCATTAATATTTACAAATACTTTAGGGAGGAACTCTAGGGATAATTAAGACCTTTATTCTACATATAAACAAGCTCTCTAGTATTTATCAAAACATCAATCATCATGTTGTGAGGTTGTGTGCTTATTAAAATCATCAAATATTAATATATCGCTTAGGTACTACAGAATCTTTCCAAGGGAAAACCATTCATACCTTCCTTATAAGCATTCAAACTTGTTCTACTACAAAAACATCCCACTATCGTAATTCAGTCTTGCTATACATTTGCAGCTTTATTTATAACTTATGAAAGTACATATATATATATATATATATATATATATATATATATAGATATATATATACATCCCCATAACCTGTAGAAAAATCGTTTATGCATTCTCATCCGGTATTNGTAAAACACCTAGCAATCAGATTTAAGTTTACATGGCATAGCCATTCAACGTAGAAATGTCAGATTTTGTTATTTCTTAATTACCTTCATTTGTTTTAATTTCATACATTCACATTTTCCAACCCAATAGTACACCAATCATACTGATGCAATGTCTTAGAAAACATACTATTGTTGGGCATTCATTTCTATAGCTCTCTAAACAACTTAGTGTGCAGAATGAACAATATGATTTTCCATGCAGTAATAATTTAAATAATGAATAATATGATTCATCATGCAGTAATAACTCAAGTAATGACACTTTGGATGCATGGTGTGATACATGAACAGAAATAAACTCATGGAACACAAAACAGGAAAACACAATCATTTACGTGGTTCACCCCAAACCAGGGGTTACGTCCACCAAACTGCTTATAATTCTTTTAACTTACTCAACAAAAGGTTACAAGCTGCAGTTTTGGTACTGCATCATTTTCCACAATATCTCTCATAGAGAAGAAAAGAAAGTTTCTAATAAGAACCTTATTGAAAAGCCCCTTCCCCTTTTGAGATTAATATATTAAAACAACTCCAGGTATCTTAAATTAAATAACCCCAAGTGAAACTCTAAAGCCACCCCTATTGTGGCATGAAAAGGAGGCGTGGCTAGTTCTCCAACTTTCATTAACTGAAATTTAGGTGGGGACCTAAAATTATTCACAGTACTAACTTCAAAACTTACCCCTTTATTCTTGACAAGGCAGCGCTCTGAGATGGGGTACCAAAGTAAAGAGAGACAACAAGGCTAACAAGCCATCATTCACTTAATTGACATTAACAAAACTATGCTATAGTTATGTGTGCCCTTCTTGCTGGTCCATCAATTTAGCCAAATTTCTAAGAATGAAAATAAACTGGAGGTAACACACGTTTACAATTTACAGGCACACCCGAAATTTTGGAAGGCCATTATTAAAAAATGTAACAGACACTTCCATAAATACGTTCTAGGATAGCATAGTCTTTATCTACTGCAGTCCATCAAAGAAATAAAATACTTGGCCTAGGGTTAATCGAAGTCAAGGAGAACCAATCCAGGCGATTGGAGCATATATATAATGGTTTCGCAATACTCATGAAAGCTTTAAGCACCAAACAAAAATATTCTAAAAGGGGTAATTCATAGCTTTGAATTCTATCTCTAAAAACTAATACTAGGAATTGTGATCCGCAGTCAGCCCTCATCGTGCTAAGTCTAGGTCTATCCACGAAAATACTGGCATGAATTAAAATAACCAAAGATCACTACTGATTTGAAATCTGTCGCAGACACCGGTCTATGCTAGCGATCTTGAAAAATATGATTGAAGCTAACCCTTCAATCATATCCATATGCAAGCCTTTCTATCTGGAAGGAAGAAAAATTCTCCACGTGCAGACGTTTTACCCTAAGGCCGTGATGTGTTCTTTTTAAAATGTAACTAGTTTGAAGGGAGGTAGCAAGCCCTACTCAGACATGTATTAAAAAAAATGCAACCCTTTTAGAAGGACGCCGCGAGCTCTAAATTAGATAGACATTAAAAAATGCAACCAATTTAAAAGGAGGGCACAAACTCCATTCGGTTTGAATGTAAACATTAAAATGTAATAGTTTTAAAGGAGGCAGCGAGCCCCATTTGGATTGAATGCAGACATTCATCCTAATGCCTACCGAATTAAAAAAAGATATATCATTTTTTTTTGAACAAGGACTCACACGGGTTTCAGTTAATATATATCTTCTAGTTCTCTATAAGTAAACCCAACTCATAGCAGTTATCAAAAAGGGGACACGCCATTGTTCCAGATCTATAATCTAGGTCAGGGGCATTCGAGCTAACTCTTATAGAGTGTGTGAATTTATATTTCAAACCAAATCGCAACGTATTCTAGAAGGTACACATACTTACATAGATCCAGTAGTTATGATCTGGTTGGCACATGATCCTTCCTGGTCGTAATTCCTATGGAATACAATCGGAGCTGAGGGGCATCGGTAGCTTTCCTACAAGCTTTCGTAGCATCAAAGGTTTGAGAGGCATCATTCGATAAGCAGAACCAGAGACTTTGGAGGTCCTCCCTCCCTCATTCCAAGGGTTTTAAACCTATTAATAATCAAAGGTACAATGGTCTACTTCACCCTAGGGTGCACCAAGCGTCCTGTAAATCGTGGCAGAAATTTTGCCACTAATTTTGTCGAGACCTGTCCGCCCTAAATTCACCATTAAAGAGTTAATTTGGAGGCATAGGTTCAGCCCCAATTGATGGCCAAAATAATTCTTTTAATAAATGTACCAGTTTTTTAATGAAATTTAGTGTGCTGCGTGCTTATGGAAATACTTCTCTGCAAGAGTAAACAAAACCATAGTTTTTTGAAAGGAGAAATATCCTTATCACCGTTTTTATAAATTCTTTTTATAAGAATTATTCCCATGTATTTTCACATAAGGGTTTTCTCTAGAAATAACCTTAAAATTTCAGCCATAAGTCATTATTTCTTTTAAGGAGAGAAATACCTGCTTCGCCCTTTCACAAGGATAGTTTGAAGACATCAGAAGGGTCATACGGTTCTACTAGACACGGAATCATTTTGTCCACGACTCATTTTCTACTTTGGGGGACATCTAAGGCTCTCATAATAGTGTGCATATGTAAGGCATTATCAATGTTCATTCCAGTACATAATTCAATTTCCTTTATTATAAGGTACTCCATTTGTATAGGGAGTTCTAGCTTATAATGAAATTCATTTCACATCTATATGTGCTGCTATTAAATACTTGTGTATATAGATATATGTTTTATGCCCGCGTCTCCTTCCTTCTAACACCCTCGACTAACGGGGGGCTTGGAAGTAACCATGCTTGGGTGATGAATTTTCCTAACTCCACATTATAATCTACTTGTATAATTGTAGTTAGAAGTCTTTTTATGCGATAAATTCTCTCATGACTGAGCCCTAGGCTTGCATATCCTCAAAAAGTGAAATAGTCATTAAGCATGTGAGAGATCTAAGGGTTTTAAGGTCAAAGGTGGGGGCAGTGGCTGGTTTCCTCATTCATAACGCAATGGTAACCAATTACTTTAGTCATCCTCTGAGTTTCCTATTGTTGTCTCCTTCCCCTAGTGGACTTAGTTTCCAATCGTTTTAAGTTTCGCCAATATATTTCTTCGTTTTCCTAATCTATGCATTAGGGAATTAATCACTTACTTTCTAAGATTTTATTGGTGATTCCCTGGCCTTGAGATCCTCACAGGTAAACCAGTACAATTACATTAGACTATTACAAAATGATTAGGGAATATAAGGGGGACATTACACCGCCGCCCTCCACCACTACCAACCTCTGTGCATCAATCCCGGTCTCCCTCCACCATCTCCTCACTACCCTTCACCGTCACCTCACTACCTTGTGCCCATCCTTCATTCCATACATGCCCCCTACTCCCCTGTCTTCCTGCACTCCCCATCTTCCTCCTCTCTACGTCCAATGCATGCTCCCCATCGTTCGTGCTCCTCCATATTCCTCCTCGTGTTCCAACCTTCCTCCATGGTCTTCCACCTTCCTCCATGTTGCTCCACCTCCTTTCACCTCCCTCTCTATCTCCATCCCGTGCCCCTCCACATCTTCCTGTTCCCACCTCCACACCACCACAACCCTCCCTCCCTCTCTGCCCCACGTTGCTCCACCACCGTGTCCTTCCATCCACCTTCCACCACTGCAGTTCCCTCCACCAACGCCCACCATCCTCCACGCTCTCTCTCTCTGCCACTATTCCCACAAGCTGCATAAAACAAAACAAAAAACTATATTATAATATTTATAAAAAAAACCTTATTTTATTATTATTAAAACAAATAATAAAATAAAGATTTTTATATAATAATTAAATACAATAATTAATTATTATTTCAAAAAAACTATATATTAAACTATATATATATATATATATATATATATATATATATAATTTATAAGTCATTAATATAATAATATTATTAATTAATCAATTAATAATTATTGTTATAAAAAGAAAATGATAATAATTATTTATCGAGAGAAAAGGTTATTAACCTAATGAAGAAGACCAATTAGTCAAGGAAAAACAAACTGGAAGAAAAAAAAACAATCGATGACTAGCTATAGTCCAGATGACCATCGAGTGTCGAAGAAGTCAAAGATCATGGAATCTGGGTTGTGACTACAAATAGAGAAATTAGAGGCCAATTTAAAGTGTTATCAAAGAGACAATGAAGAATTCCAAGACACAAATACAAACTTGGAAGTAATAATTAAAATACATGAGATGCAGAAAGAGCTCAAGGAACAAAACATTTCCGACTAGAAAAATCATATTTGAAGATTGTCTGCCCAAATTGAGAAATTAAAAGCTGAAAATGATTTTAATTAGAGATTGGAAAATCAAGATATATATAAATAAATAAATGATTATGAAGCAGAAATAAAACAATTGAACAAAATTGTTAGCGACAAGGATGAAAAATTAACGCAGATTCGACATAAATTAGAAAATCAAGAGTTAGTGATTGACCAGTATCGACAACAGATAAAATCTCTTCAACAAAAAAATAATGACTCTAAAAGGACTCATAAGTCGGAGATCAAAAAAAGTAATAAAACACTATCCAACAATTCCGAAGAAATTTTTAGATTAAGGAATCATAACAAAACACTAGTCACAAAAATTAAGAAGTTAAAAAATAGTCGAAAGATAGAACAATCTACGAAAGACATTGAAGGGAAACTTTTAGACAAGTAGGAAGAAAATGATTGCATCAGAAGTCATAACAAAGATCTTAAGGAAAAACTTAAGAAGTCTGAAGATTACACCAAAGCGTAAGTAGAAGTGATTAAGAAGTTTCAAAATGATTACGTGCAGTTGGAAACCAAGTTGGAAAAGATACAGAAGGAAACCTTAAAACCTTAAAAGATGAAAATACAACTTCCAACTCAAAAGACAATACCCGTAAAAGAAAATGACATTGTGAAAATTCCCTATAGACACCCCAACCATAAAAACCAAAACTCTAAAAAGTGGGAAATGTTGAAAGATAATAATAGTAATATGATCAAAGCTCCTAATGACAAGATAGTCGAGGATCCCAATAGTCAACAACAAATCAATTTACGATGGATTGACCCATCTACATATCGAAAGTCATGCTCTACACTTAGGAGTTTGTATTGTCATGTTTCTTCAGCCACAACATCATAAAGAACAACGCGACAAACATTATAAGGCTTTGAGGACTAAGCCTTTCCAAGAGAGTGGCAATGTAACAAACATAAAATAAGATAATAATAAAATAATTATGTTAACTAAGTTAGCTTATGAAATGAGGTGTCTCCTCATTTCAAATTCCCAAGCCATATTTAAGGTAGGGCCACCATTGTAACATATCATCTCCTATCTTATCATTAATATATATATTTTCCTTATGGCTTATCTCATTTACCAAGTTTTTTGGTAATATTATTTGTATGAGTCAATAAATATTTGGCTCATTGCATGTACCTCATAAGTTTACACTCCCCTCGGGTTGACAGCTAAATCATCGGATATTTTATTAACTGTTTAAAAATTTTCACCAACATTTTGGTTTCATTGTTGGGGTGGTCCTAAAAGGATATCGGAGATTAGATCTATAGATAGGTTGTTTTCTTTTATAATGATTACATAGGAACGGGGAGTGGAAATGATAAGAAACAAGGACAAATTAATTATGGAAATTTTCTTAGTGTAACATCAAGACGCATCCACTTTGGTGGGTCACCCCAAATCCTTGTTTTTCCCTTTGTATACAAATATGGTGTTCCTATTCGCAAAGTGCGATTTACTCTCCATGTACGTGTTTTTAATTTATGAAAAAGAGTGATTTCTTTTTTTCTGCAAGAATATTTCTTCTATGCAAATTTGTTATGCAAGTGTGTTTTTCATTTAGTTTATTATTTTGCATTTGTTTGAGATTTTTATACTATAAGCTTGGGTTTCTTTCATTATGCGCTAGTTTTGATTTCTCCTAATTTCTAATTTAGTTTCTTTTTGTTTCTAAAGTGTGTTAATTTCATTTATACAAAGAGTGGTTTTGTTTTCTCAATTAGTTTTATTACTATAGTTTTAGATTTAGATTTCAATTTGTTTTGATATTGATCTAAATGGAAGTACAAGAATACCAACACGATGAGTTTAATGATAGTGTGGAACAACTGATTTAGATCCTAGCAAAATCCAGGATATCCTCTTCTTTTGAAGAGGAGAGTTTGATATCATTTAAAAGATCAACCCTTCTTCCTAAAGAGAAAGAAGAATCTTCTCTATCATATGAGGAGCAATTATGCAAGCAGGAGTTTGTGGAGGATGAAGAAAGAATTACAAGTGATCTAAATCAAAATGTAAATCAAGCTTATGAAATTTTCATTAAACAATGGTTTCAAGAAAATACCAGGTTAGATCACATTTTTTTTTTGTTTTTATTTCATTAATTCACAATTTCTGCAACTAGTCTCACACATTCTTGTATATTTTAATTTTTCATTTTCAAATTTGAAAAAGTATATATATTTTATTACTTTTGTGTGTATGGCTGCACTGGAAATTTGATTACACCTAAATATTTTCCTCTTCCCATTTAGAATAGGGTAGGTAGGATAAAGAAATAAACATATTTTTCGTCTTCAAATTTTTGTTTCAAATAAATATTATAAAGTGGAAAGGAGGATGAAGAAAAAACATTTGTTTAGGAATAATGAAAATAAAAGTTCCATACAAATGTTTTCACCTATTATGAATATTGAATTGGGTTACACGTTCTCACATTGAAAATTTGCAACAATAATTTAATGATAAACCTGAAAATAAATCCTGCATTCACTAGATTTGATCCTTGGCGTGAGACAAAACCTGGAAATAAAAATTTAAAATGCAATAAAGTATGAATTTTGAAAATGCCTATAACTGGAATCTAGAGGTTCTTCGTTTGGCTTAGGCTAAAAAATAGTAAAGCTGAAATTGTCCAGCTTGTGATTGATTGAATTGCACAAGGCCTTTGTTTATTGTTTTGAACTTTCATAAGTCTATGTCATAGCAACACCATCACTTGTATTTATCCTTCGATCCTACAAACAAAATAATAAAAATATATCTCACAATCTTCTAAAATTTCATGACAGCCTCAGATGTATAACTATGTTTCCTAGTGGTAACATCATTGAGCCAAGTAATTGGCCCATAATTTTAGTGCAATAAGTAATATGAGAACTTCACTTTGTTTCTACCTTCCAAGGTAGAATGACACTCCATACAAACCCTTATATTGAATTGTCCACCTAGAACCGTGAAGGACACTAAAATCATTTGTTCATAACAATTGATATTTGACACTATGGGGAAATTTCCCTCATTCCAAAATTATCTGCATGTATTAAAAAATGGATACAATTGGTAGGGTTAGTGATAGCTCAAATTCCAGTAATGTTACAACAAATTCCATGCTTAAATACCATGGATATGTAGGGAACTAGATATGCTCCAAAAA
Source organism: Pseudotsuga menziesii (assembly GCA_001517045.1). Classification (NCBI taxonomy): domain Eukaryota; kingdom Viridiplantae; phylum Streptophyta; class Pinopsida; order Pinales; family Pinaceae; genus Pseudotsuga; species Pseudotsuga menziesii. Next base: position 196,392 of record LPNX010771525.1, read on the forward strand.
TTTGTGTGCTCAATTTGAGCCATGAATCATTGACTGAATCTGATCTACTTCGTTTGTAGGAATTCTAGGTAAAGTTATTCACTTTTGGAATGATATAAAAATATATTTGAGCATGAAATTTTAGGAGTATATAAACAGTCATAGTGAAAATATATCTGATCGTGATAACTTCTTGCACCAATACCGAATATGAGACTAAATTTCGCAGCTCAAACACCTAGCCTGGTGTGAAAAGTTATGATTTCACATGAATAGGAATAATCATTCTGGGAATATCATCTTATGTCTGCTACAACCCTAGTTTCATCTTCAACAATAAAAATTATTCATTCCACTATAAGCCAATTTTAAGCTTTCATTGGTGATTTATCGAAGTATCTCTGAGCTGAATCACCCCTTCACCCATCAAATTTCACTTATATCCATCATTTATTGCAAGTGCATTTAACAATCACTATGAATTATTCTACTTTATCTCAATTTTTTCAGTTTAATAATTGATAAAACCAGAGTAGAGGAGGGATGAACCAGAAACTTCTCTTTAGAAGCCTCCCATGTGCGGTAGCAGGACAAAATAAAAGAACAGGTGCGCACAACATAGAGTCTATTTAGTTGTTAATGGCAGGTAGAGATGCTAATATTGTAGATGAACCATATTCAATTTACCGAGGATTAAGTGAATTTAAATAAGTTAATTATACCTCATGAGGTTTAAAATCCACTGGTTTCTACATATGGGATACATTGTTTCTATTGGGCACGAACAAACACTATTTGATTAATTGTTTTGACGATGCACATAGTTAGGTTAGTGGTGTGAGGTAAGGTGTGTGTGGCACAACAGACGAACTAGAAATATGGGTTATAAGGAGTGGAGTAATAATGAGTTAAAATGATGGTATTTATTATTTTTATAATAAATGGTATGTGTAAATCAACATTGTAAGAAGGATGGGTTTTTAAGCATAAATCCCTAGGGATATGTAACTAGTATACATTCATATATCTATATATTGTTGGATAACAGATAAGCATGGGTAGGACTAAGTGATCCTGCATAAATGGTAAGGATAATTGTATAGAGGGACACTCATATAGCTACACTGGATACATAATTAGCATAGTGAAAGGAGAAGATGAGAAACTTATAGGAGTATCTGGAAGGGCGCTATCTCATTTCAATATCACCACCATATATTCATCATTTTTAGGATCATTAGGTCCCTCCCTATCATGGCATGTTACCAATGACTAGGCTTATACAGATACATTGTTCTCCTCCTTCACCTTCGACTTTGGGAACCTCATACTTCAAAAAATAAATGTGCTTGATGAATAGTCATGTTCATTAATTTCCATATGATGTGGCTCTCTTTCTAATGAAGTTTCATGTATTACTACATGAATAAATCCTAGGTTTGATGGTGCAGTACAAAATCCCACAAAGTTATTAGAAGTGGCCATGTGCCTAAATGCATCCTTTTCGATTTCTGTAGATCTTCCCGTTACCACTTCCATTTTGTAAGATTTGTATTATAGTATTTTGTTTTTCATTTTCTTTTATCATTATTTTCGTTATTTTTAGTTATTATATATGTATATATAATAGGTAAATAAATAAACAAAAAAAACTATAAATTATATATAATATATATAATTAGGTTAAAAAAAATGAGCAAAACATCACAAGTAAAAAAGAAAAAGAAAAAAAGAAAAAAATATTGCAAATGGATTTCAATCATTCCTAAAAATCATATCAAAAGAATGTTTTTAAATTTATGCTAAGTTGTTTCTAGGAGTCAATTGAAGTGGCTATCACCAACGAGACAAGCACGCCACGGCAATAGGTAAAAATGCAATTAATTTTTTAATTTTTAATTTTCTTACATTTGTACTTATTTTTGCATTTTATGATGATCTCACAAGTTTTATTGTAGTATTAGTACTAACATATTTCAGGTTCGAAGACGCTCACATTTCATGCAGAAGTGATCTTTGAGAATAACAAAACTTTTCAGAAAAAAAAACATGCTTTATTGAAGGAGCTATATTTCTCACCACTCATGGCATTTGCTGCTACACAACAACCTTTCATAAACCTTTTGTTTCATGAAATGATTATTTACCCTTCTCCTTCAAATATCATAAGTCATACATGTTGGATTATACCTTTCACTTCCTTACACATCATGACTTCCTGAATGTATACCGTTCTAAGTCACATACATTCCTTTCTTATTTTTCAGTTCATCTTTTTGCTTATGAATAAAACCATTCATCTTCCTTTGCATGAATGAATTTCCTTGATATCCTTGTCATAAAACTATTTGACTATGCAATCTTTTATCTATTTTCCTACCAGTCATTTTATACAACTCACGTTAACTGATGTTGGATTCTTTTAGGCCCACCTTTCAACAAGTCTTGACCCTTTGACCTCAACACTTTATCTAGGATAAATACTAGAGTTTCTTTTAAGTACCTTGAGGCTTGCATGCCCTAATGGAAAGTTCTCTCACTAAGAATCATTGGAATACATCAATTTTACTTAATCATTGGATCTTGCAAGTGGCTCGACATCAACTCATTTATTCGCACTTTGCAAGATGTACTTGGGTACATTGGTATTCATTGAAATCAATGATGGAATTCCTCACATTGATTAATGACATCCATCAATGGCCGGTAATACAATGACTTCTTTCCATGCTCGATATCAACACAACTATTCACATGGTAAGAATTGTACCATCGAATTTTGTAGCAAGGGAAGACTATATACTTCTCATGACTCCATCATTAGTTTTACAGCATCATGGATCTAGCCATATGAGAGTACCATAGTTCCACTTTCAACTATCATCTTTTACTTCATTTAACCAAGAAACTGTTCATATTCCCTCACCTCACAGTCTCTAATTCAGTAGCAGCATCATACACATTCCTAGTGCACAAGTCATGAGCTTTTTGGGTAAGTGGAGGTATATTTTTTTCCAATATTTAACCATGCAATTACTTAAATGGTAGAACATGAATGAATTTGGAAAATTCCCTCACAGTGTTACATTCCCTTACTTATTTTCATAGACTTAACACATCTTCAGTTGGGGGGGGAATAAATTCATTACCATTTGATTCCATTTTACACATACCATCATCCCATTTACAAATTACCAACATGCCTCTTTAAAAATACACTTTATTACAATTTGATTCCATTTTTGGAATGATTCAATAACATGAAGCAAAGGCTTTCTAATGTACATTGATGGCTTATCATTTCCAGTCCATGTATA
>LPNX010771527.1:1116-36228 GCA_001517045.1 Pseudotsuga menziesii
TTCACACCAATTCTTTACGGAGGAAGCATTCTCCACGCAGGATGGTTTCTCCAACGCATTCGATAGGCACGCAGCATACACTGAAGAGCATCTCCAGATTGAAGGCACGCAGCATACACTGAAGGGCATCTCCAGATTGAAGGCACGCAGCAAAACGCTATGCACCACGCAGCATAAACTTACTCTCAACACCACGCACCATAACTTAATCTCAACACCACGCACCAGGCATCACGCATTCTCCAAATCAACACGCTGCAGCATAAACCACCGTAACAAAAACTTACAGCGTGGAAGAATTAGGGTTTGCAGCAGAGAATCACCTTAACATAAACGCACATAATGAATGCGCGCAGGGGCAGACTGGCAGGCAGTCTGGCAGCCAGGAGGGCGCAGAAAATGCAGCAGGAGTTATGGCAGACAACCTGCTCTGATACCACTTGTTGGTAATAACTCCCAATTCGTTAATCTATTCATGGCTAAGCATTCATTTATACATTCATGTGACGGTTTATTTCACCTTCCGTCCAGCCTTTTCGGCTTCCAACTATTCCTATTTATTTATTTACAATATTATAATCCCTAACGGATTATATTCTAACAATAAGCAATAAGGGCTCCAAGATAATGTAGCTACACAATGTATGTCCACATCTCTCCATCACAATCCTCCACAAACTTCATCAATTCTCCTAAGTAATATACTCCACTAAGCCAGCAGCCACTAGAAGAACATTGCCACAACCCAAGCATCACCATATTATCTAAGGCCTAATGCCCTCCTCCAAGATGCACAATACCCCTCCCAAGTAGAGTGTTCTCCAAGCAATACGAACTCTCAATGTGGCCACAATGAAGGATGTACACCTAGCACTAAGTTATCAAGAGACTTCAATGCCCTAGAAAAGAATGCCAAGCCAACACCTAAATGAGGTCAAGCAATCACTAAGAAAGCTACCTCCACCATGCAAATCCATCACAGGTCATATTCCATATGCTAATCCATCTCAAAGCATCCAAAGGGTTGAACATACACCATGTACCCCAAATCTCATGAAGCACCCCAACCACGGTTTAAAAACTTTCAGAGTAACCCCAAAAGCCAACAGAAGGGGGTAAATCAGCAATGTGCCCCAGGGAGATCACACCTTTCATGAAAAGATGATCCAAATCAATAAGACAAAGTTTGCTTGAGAAAGCCATATCCACCTCAGGACCGTTAAAACAATCCAAGCATGTACTAACCCTATCCTAACCCTGATAATAATTGAACCAATTACCAGAGTCAAGCCCCCTCTTTACTAGTTGGGGTCAAAGATCTGAAGTGAGTCATTACACCAACACCAAGCCTACTTCTTCAAACCACTAACCGTCATGACCCTACACCTCCACATATGCCTCCCTCCCACTCTCCTCCATGTTAAAATCCCTGCCAACAATCCACTATACTTCTAGAAAAAATATCACCATCTAGTCCCAAAGCCTATTATGCTATGAAATAAGATTAGGAGCGTCAACCACACAAAAAACTATGAGTTGGTCCTAAACCAAGAGGGAGACCCAAACACAACAATATGACAGGTTCGACCAAAAAGCAACAACAAAACTCTACACAGAGGATGAAACAACAACTACCAATCCACTCCCCTAACAATGTTATGTGGCCCAAAAAGAACCATTCCAAAAATAACGCATCCTATTTTGAAGCTTGAATCCAACCGATTTGACCTCTTGTGAGAAGACTGAAGCATGTCAGAAACGCTGCACAAACGTCTTGCGACTAGGAAGCATCATCCCACGAACATTCCAGGACAATAAAGACAGCTTCAATCCAAAGGAAGATGAAGGCCAAAGTTACTAAATTGGTTGTCCATCTCAAATCCATCCAAATATGGAATGCAACAATAAGGGGAATGAACCATTGTGTCCTTATAGGACTTCATCCGCAACTCAAAACTCAGATCCCTCGATATCAAAATACTTCAAAGTTACTATCAGAGCATTCAAGTTGGCACCTTCAAGGTTTAAAAAGCTTTTTATGAGCTTGTAAAGGACTCATGACTAAAGAAATTTTGAACAGAACTTTGCAACTTTCTGGGCCAAGTCATACATTGTTCTTCTCCTTGATTCTCAGTGTACTGTTTTAAACAATTTCAAGTGTCTGAGTTGTGCTAGCAAATGAAGTTAGGACTCTTAAGGAGTTTTCTCAGATGGACATGCCCTTATTTTATTTTATATCATGCTATTTTGATGTTCTTTTCATTGTGGTTTTCTTTTGTGTCATTCAAATTCTAAATTGTTCTCCACGTCACGGTTTTTTCCGTTCATAAGGAACAAAGCACTTCTACTCAAAAGGTTAATCTTTCATTCACAGCTCATAAAAAACTCAAGATACAGTTCAGAACAACCTTTAATGATTCTATAAATAAGGAAGGGAAACCACTACCATAAGTCAGAGGAAAGCATTGACTTTCCCTCATCTGCTGAACTGTTTTGGCACTTTGATCATTGATGACAGCAATAAAATAGCATAAACAATTTATTAAAACATCCATGAGGCCAACTGGCCTACGGGATTAATATGCTTATATACAGAGCTATCATTCTAGGCAGTAGTCTAAACCAAAGAGATTCCAGAATAGATTGTGACAAGGTAAAAAAAGAGCCGACAAAGAGTAAGGAGTCAGAACATTTCATTTAGTGTACAAAACAGCCGTTAAACAAGAGAACCAGCTTAGTAATGACAAAGATGATCCCCCTGCTGGACTTTTTCCGGAAGCTGGGGGATTAAGATGCCTACATACAGAGCTATCTTTTTAAGCAGTACCAAAATCGTCTAGGTACGACTGCACTAAACAGACTGTATAAAAGATTGTGACAAGGAAAAGAAAACGAATAAACTGACAAAGATGGAGTTCGAACATTTCATTAGCGCACAAAACAGCGGTCAACGAGAGGGCCAACTAATATTTGATAAAGATGATCCTCCTGCTTCTGAATTTATCCCTGCAGCTGCATGATCCGGTACGTTTATGGTTTTGATTATAAACTTGGATATATATTGCTTGCCAACATGAGATTTTGGACGACTGTTTTTCTAATGTAGCTCTATAATTTTCCATCTTGTGATAGTGAGCATTGCTTAAAGCCCACATATTTTGTGCCTTGTAAGTGTTGTGATTATATTCCAGAATCTCCACTGTAAGCAAAGCAATCCACTGCCATGGAATAAATGCTAATGCCAAAACAAGTACTCGGTGATTCCGTTGGAATTCTACACCTTGACTACTTGTCTTCCGTTGGAATTCTACACCTTGACTACTTGTCCTGAGGATGGTTCCCGATTCGGAATCTAAACGTCGACTTACTACTGCGGATTTTCCCAAAAAACCCTACATCAACCTAACTAACCTAACCCTACATCAACCTAACTAACCTAACTCACCGCAGAAACTTACAATACAAGCTGAAATATTTAAAAGCTAAAATTGAAACCAAAGCTTAATGCTAAAAAAAATCTAAGTGCTTCAGAGGAGCCGCTCACTGAATCGTTAGCGATAGTAAAGCCATGAAATATTTGTTATCATTTTGTCTATTGAGCTAGTTCTGAACTACAGTTACCATTCTTTTGTATCCCTTCTAGATATTAACTAAAATCTTGTTTCAACCCGAAAGAAAGATTTTCGAGTGTTGGCAATAATAAATTCATTCTTGCTGAGAATTGCGAGCTAATTTCACATACCTTGGGCGGCAAATTTAGAATGTCAAGGCAAATACGGCCTCCGTTGTCAATATTGGGATGATAAATTGGGGTCACAAATTTCACATTCGGAGGCTCGAAAGGATATCTGCAATTGAAAATTTTTAAATAAAATCCTGGAAATAAAATCATATTAAATAAACAGAAAAGACTAAATTCGAACTCAAACGCTCTGTTCCAGAATCGAAACTCGTACAACTACCCAAAAAAGAGAATGAATTCAAATAACCTTTCAGGTACTTGGATCTCGAGCTTGAAAACCCCTTTAGCATAAACAGTCCCTTCAGGTCCTTCGATTTCTGATGGAAATTTAAAAGCCTGTTGCATTTAGACCCTAGCTTTAATCGCGTTTGAAAGCAAAATAAATTCGGGAAAAAAGCTTACGAGCTTCGAGGCGAGTGAGGACATTATCATCGGAAGGCCATGCGCAGATTCCGGGAGGAGGATCTGTTTGAAGCCGCTTCAGTTCTCTCTGCATACGCGTGCTAAGGCGAGCTACCTGTGTTTGCTGTGAGACAGAGTATGAGTGTTCATTCATTTTCGTTCCCCGCCTCTTTTCCTGCAAGCCTTTCAAACGAGCTGTTTAAATCATGGCTTCTCAACCGAACTTCCCCTTAAAAGGAAATATATAAAGCTCGTTTAAGTCATGGCTTCTCAATCAAGCTTCCTTTGAATGGAAATATATAATATTACTACCATGTGGACAGTAATAATGAATTTGAAATGGAAATATATAATGTTACCACCATGTGGGTGGTAATGTGGGTAGTAATGATGAATTTATAGCAATTAGTTTTGGATTTGTTTTTCTTATTTTTTATTTTTTTTTAAAGAGGATGTTTTTTGTTATTTAATAGTAGTTAAGTGGTGGATGAATTTTTATAGACACAATCAACCATTTAGTTTTGTGAAAATAATTGGTTATTAAATAAAGGCTAAAAGATATAATTTCATATTCATTATTTATATCAGCTTGTTAGAGTTAATATAAGCACACAAAAAAAAATATTGATATGAAAAAACAAAAACAAATTGTTATATGTTTCTTTAAGTGAAGCTTATTTAAATCTTAATCAATATGTATTTAAGCATAACAAGATACAAGACCATGAAATGAATCCCTATTGTATACTTGTTACACTTAGGTTAATTTTATTGGATATGGTAGTAGAAGTATTTGATCTCTTGTGTGAAGATTTGAATGATGTAGATACATTTAAAAATATATAATTAACTAATTAATTAAATTTTTTTCACTAAAAAAAATCTCAAATTTTAAATTTAAATAATTATGTCCATAGACATTTAGATATTATCTCAAATTTTGGATTTGCTTCAAGCAAATCCAAAATTTGAGATAATATCTAAATGTCTATGGACATAATTATTTAAATTTAAAATTTGAGATTTTTTTTAGTGAAAAAAATTTAATTAATTAGTTAATTATATTTTTTTAAATGTATCTACATCATTCAAATCTTCACACAAGAGATCAAATACTTCTACTACCATATCCAAAAATATAGACTATCTCCCATATTGTCTTAAGCCTTAAAAAACCTCACCCCAACATGCTGCAAAAAGCTAATATTAGTCTCTTACACAAAAAACATTACATATTAACTACTACCAAGATGAAAAACTACGAGAAAGTTCATGACATCTAATCTCAAAAGAAAATAGTATACCTGACTTAATCATGACCCCATCTCGATAAACTTTGAAGGTATGAAGCCATCCATTTCACCAATCGCTTTCTTCAATAATCTATCAGCTTCAAGATTTAATTCTCTAAAAATATGTTGGAACATGATATAAGAGAAAAATGTCATCAAACCTCTAACTTTTTCCATCCAAGGCTCAAATAACAAAGGTTGCAAAACCACTATGCCATTTGCCCAAATGATTATAACCTAAGAATCTCCTACAATCTGAAAAGTAGTGATCTTGCAACATTTAGCAAGATAGAGAAGACCCCATAAAGCAAGTAATTCCACCCTAGTATTTGTTCCTTTGCTTGCCCCCATCCAACACTTCAACCTATAATTCATATCAAATATGACCACCATTCCAGCTCCACAATAGCCACCTTGTTAAGCCCCATCAAAAAAAGCAACTAGACCTCTACTTTCCAAAGACGAAAAAATTCTAAATAAACAAAAATAGATCTAATCTTCTTCAGAGAATTTTTTTATGTCATTTATAGTAAGATTGATCTTAATGCTTACAGTCAAAGCATCCATAAAATTGTCTTGAAAAGTAGCTCTATTCCAGGTCTTACATACTTCCGATAAGATAAAAAAGAGAAGTGCCCTAAATCTATTTTGACTGCTGCACCAAAGTTCGAAATTTTCTCCAAATGAAGATTATCCCAGTTCATCTAAAAGCCAATTCTAATCTTCAATTCTGACCAAACCCCTTGGAAGTAAGAGCAACCTCCAAAAATATGCATTCCAGATTCAGCTTCAACTTTACACAATATAAATCTACCAGGTCCCACAAAAACTCTTTTATTATTCATTTTTAACTTAATTAAAAATATTATTTACAAACTCAAAAAGGTTATCTCACAATTCGATTCTTGATTCTTAGATATGTGTGTGTGAGAGAGAGAGATTGAAGGATATTGTTACACCAGATCTCATCTTTCCCACTGAGCGAGAGGATGTAAATTCTCAAAGTGCACAAGTCTTGCTCCAAGATTTATTTGATGGTCTCAACATTTCTCTTAGTCAATTCAACACGTTGGCTAATATCCGATGGAATACTTTGACAAGCTTTCTTATTCTTGGTCATTCTTATGATTCTGCATTTAGGAATCCTCTTTCTCTTGACTCTGTTTCGAAAGCCTTGAAGAATGTAAGCGAGGGTTGTTTGTCTAAATTAGCGGCTTCTGAGGAGGTCCTTATTGACCTTGTAGCAGGGATTTCTCCTTGCTATAGGGGCGGGAATGGCTTCCTTCCGTCTATAGGACGGAAGGGTAGGTTCCTATGTGAAAATGCATGAAAGAAAAACTGAAAGGAAACTGGATAAAGATAAAAGCAAAGAACAGAAAGAAATGGCCGTGAGCCCCTCTGCAAACAAGGTTAGGGATTTGCTCCGAGAACCTGCAAACAACTATTAAACAGCAATAAACCTGCAAAACATGTTAGAAATCAAACCTGCAAGCAAATATGGGTTAGGAAAATGACTAAACTACTAAAGAAAACACATAAACAAACAATGGTATACCTCTTCTTTGGTGAAATGGGCCACCATGCCCTGGCTGGAGGAAGCACCTCTCTATCTCACTCAGCAAGGGAGGAGTTATGGCTCAGTGGGGAAGATGAGTGGATGAGAGGGGGATGCGGGTGGCTTGAGAGGCAAAGAGTCTCAAGGCATCCATGGGCAGCATAATAGTATGCAAGAGAAGAGTTGCTTGAGAGTGACCCCCACCCCTCCTTTTATAGCTTTTTTAGGGATTTTTAGGGTTTTAAGCCCTTGGTCAAGGCTTTAGCCCCTTTTGGGGGCTTTTAGCCCCTTCTGCCCTAACTTTAGCTCCTTTTAGGTTTTTAGGCTCCTTTTAGGGGTTTTAGCCCCTTTTTGGAGGCTTTAGCCCCTAGGAGAGTTATTTAGGCTCCTTTTTGGGGTTTCTAAGCTCTTTTACTCATTTTTACGCCTTTTTGAGGGTGTGGGGGTCTAATGGGGTGTTACGAGGGTCGTGCATGGGTGTCCTTGGGTGGTGTAGGCCATGTAGAGTTGAGTGAGGGATTTTTCGGGTTAACAGATTGCCCCCTGATGTGTGAGGGTAGGAGCTCATCGTATGGTCGACGGACATCATAGGATTTGTTGCAAAGAGGTGGTGCTTCTAGGGCTGGGGCATGGTGGCTGTTGGTTTTTGTATTAATGTGGTTCCCATTAATGGGTGAGATACAAATAATATGTGACACGTATATGGACAAGGCGGGCATCCCTGTTACAGCTGATTTTACCACACCAGGTGAATCACACTTGTATGGCCTTCCCCTGTCCCTCTGCAGACTCCTTGGACCCCTTGGACCATTTTTTGTCCTTTTATGTTTCCTAGACCATCCCTAAAAACATGTGAAAATTAATGCACGCAACTTTTAAACCCCTAATCATGTATATACGCGGGTTTGACCCCTAAAACCGCGTACATCGGGATGTGTACAAAATCCAAAACCTTTTGGAGTTTTCCTTGACATGGATCCAACTCACTTGACTCCTGGCCTTCCATATGCCTTGAGATCGCTCGAATTCGACCTTTCATTATCCCTTTGAAAAGTTATATAAGGAACTCTTTGGATACATTGAAGGCATAAGAGAAGTGAGAGCAAAGAAACCATAGTCCATTGTTGTCGGAACTTGTGCTTGAGTCTGCATCCCTTTGTCCCTTGGAGCACTTTTGTGTTCTTCCCAAGCTTGCCTTTTGCTTGTGAGCTTGCTATCGAGAGATGGAGGATTGAAGTGGTGGAGGCCCAAGTGGGGGATTTAGTTTCTCTGATCCGCAGACGTGCCGAGTGAGGTTGTATCCATTGTAATCTCTGATTTTATATTAATAGAAATATCTTTTCCTGTCCAATAATGTATGTTTGAATGAATATTTTATCCATAGATGATTTCAAATGCTTGTACATTGTGTATTATATATGCTAGAATAGATCTAACACCAATATATATAGTATGCTTATCTTGTTTACTTGTTGTTGAGGAAGTGATTCATCAATTCAAGCTGAAGTTGGAAAGCTCAACGGGGATCTACTTCAACCGTCCGGAATAAGGTACGAGGTCTGATCCTCTAGTGTTAGATATTTGATTTCTATTACATATTGGAAAGGATTGATTTCTGGAGTCAAGTTGTTTGTTGTGGTACCCCAAGCCATAGGAATTTCTCTCCGTAACAGAATTGATGAGTCCGCTGGGGAGTTCCTAGTAGTTGTCCTTTGGGGATTTTCTATCGGCATTCAATGACTTTGAATTGCTCTTTTTTCTCTTGTTTCTGTGTCAGGTCTAGGGGCATGTTTGCTTGGTAGTGTCTGATTGGTGTGAAGTTTGTCTCAGCTTGTATGTTTGCCTTTATTTTTATGCACCTTTCTTCCTGTACGCGAGTTTTTAACTCACAGTCGCGTATATACGCGGGTTTCAATGTTATTTTCGCGTACACACGCGGGTTTACTACGAACAGTCACGTATGCCCTTAGTTTTGCCTTCTAGAGGAAGATTGATTGTTGCTGGGTGAATTTTGATGATTGCTGAGTCTCCTTTGATACTACTAGAGTCTGTATACACCTCTATTTCTAACTAGAGACGTTTATTTTAGGGTAAAATTTCTTTTTTGAAGAATGTTCTTGTCATTGCATTTTCGATTTTTTGTTTTGGGATTAGTGCATTAGATTTCTTTTACCTTAGTACTTTTCTTGAGTGTTGCTTGAGTGTGTTTGCAGAGTCTGGGGGTTGTAGAACCATTCTTTTGCTTTCGTATCTCATTTTTATTTCAAAAAATCCAAAAATATTTGCTTATCATTATGCATTGCATTTTGCATTTTGCATAGTACTTGCACTAGATTTCATATAGGAAAGCTTACATCTATCATTTGAAGAAAATTGTGCATTTCACGTAGTAGCATACCCTGTTTTTCATGGACACAATGCATTTGCATTGATTGTTAGGTGTGCATTTTGCTTCATGTTGTGTCATAACGCCATTAGTTGCACGGCCATATACCTCTTTTGAGTAATAAAGTCAATTAAAATCAACGCTTAATTAAAATGAACTACACTATTTTATTTGATAGGGTTCACCAACAAGATTAGGTTTTACGGTCTTGGAATAGTTCATTGTGAGTAAATTCTCCAAGACCACTAAACAACAACATGTATGTGTCTGTCCAGGTAAGTGTGTGAAATTCCTTGGTATAACTAGTGTTTCTTAGGATCCTCCTCTCAAAAGGGAGTTAAGCACAAGGCAGTGTGAGCGGTTATTGATTGGGTTGACCCCTAGTCATAACTAAGTAGCACCAGAGATATTTCCAGGATTGTATTCGTATCTGGGGGCTCTTTCAATAATTTCGGGCTTTGCCACCCTGCCCATACGGTCAATCCCACCTGCGACTATCCGCCTGAGCATTGATTATATTGAGGTGACCTTAATGGCCTTACCTAGGATATCGAGGGGGTACTCTGCAGGGGTTATTCTGCGGGTGTCCCGGCCAGGTTGGGGTCAGACAGCACAGTCGCTTTACGCGTTGAAGCTGAGGGCCACAATAATTGGTTACATACCTCTGCTTGTTGTGCATGGGAGTCTCAAGCCTCTCCTAAGCGAGACATACCTGCTTCATTCGGGAGCTCACTTATCCTACCCTTAATTGCTTGTGTTTGGCTTTAGATTTTATTGGTGTATGCTATGTGCACGTTAGCTTACCTAGGGTTTACTTAGATAGAGAGTCTTTTATATTTTTTGAGTCATTGTGGATTCGGGTGCGGCACCTCGCCGTTCTCGTCGTTTAGCAGGACTTTCACCTTCTACGTCTCCTCCTCCTTTGGGAGAGAGAAATAGATAGCCCAAGCGGACTACTTCGCACATTTATTCACACACGATGGGAGACCATGTTGAAGGTATTCCTGAACCACCTTCTCCCATTCAAGTGGAAGATGGGGAGTTTACTCCTAACTATGATCCTTCACCTGATTTGATTGAGTTAGGTCCTGTGATTTCTGAGATAGGTACTTTTCATGATGGACCTACTTACTCTAGTGTTGATCCCCCATTAACGCATCGCCGGTATGGAATGCCGAAAGATGATGAGACTCATTTTGATCCCGCGAGCACTAGTTATGGTAGTTATGGTATGTCTGGTTTTCCCACACATGATTTGGAATTTCATGTCGAGTCAAAGTTTGAGCCTAACACTATGCCTAGGGGCACTCTCATTCCTTACCATGCGAAGAGGTTTGGGAGCACAAGTCATATTGCACCTTCCATCCCGGCGGTGGAAGCTACATCACATATTCCTCCTAGGTCTAGGGCTAGTGATCCTATTAGGATACCAGATCCAAGACGAGTGACTATAGGGAACAACACATACATAATTACACATGTCCCTTCATCCTCTGTCCCTAGTTCTTTGAATGTTCACCCTCCACCTCATTCATGTGGTCCTTCGGGCCGGAACGTTGCTATGAGTCATGTCCATAATGTGGTTACTCGACCAGTTGTGTCTCAGGTTCACGTACCGCCCGTTGTTTCGGGAGGTCATGTTCATACTTCTAGAGGTCGTATTACTACTTCCGGAGCGTATATTCCTACTTCCAAAGCATATATTCCTACTTACGAAGTGTCTCATGGGACATCGCATGCGATGACTTATGGAACTTATTATGGGACGTAGTATGGACAGGGTTCTTCACCTTATGGGTGCGGGTATCAACAACCCACGTACTCTCCAAATTACAACTTTGTAGCTCCGAATAGTCAAGGTACACCACACTATGGTGCTTTCATGCCACCCTATACGGGTCAAATGGGAGGAGGGCACTATGGCCAAGGCCATGGAGGTTATGGTAATCAGACCTATGTGAATCAGAACTATCAGGGAGCAGTCCATCGACCTACTCATCTTAGGCTCCCTTTCCTCGCAACGCTGAATCTTCCTGACTTGTCGAGATTGACGAACGATCCTGTAGCTCATGACCCGGCTTGGCCAGCTGTCCCTACTAAGCTTCCCTCGGACATACCCAAATTCGAGGGCAAACCGAGAGAGGATCCAAGCGAACATGTTACTACCTTTCACCTATGGTGCTCTTCAAATTCCTTACACCAGGATTCAATCCGTTTAAGGTTGTTTCAATGCACCCTTATAGGGCTTATCGCGAAATGGTATATAGAGCTACCTAGGGGGGCATTCGCTTTGTTCGATGACCTAGCGATGAATTTTCTTAACCACTTCCAGCTACCAGTGCGTTATGACGTTGGTACATAACTCTTGTCAACATTTCGACAGGATAAAGCCACACATATTTCGAATCATATCCAAGAGTGGCGTAGACAGAAGATGTTGATTAAAGCCTTTATACCACCGGAATTCCTCCTCGAATGGTTCCTTAAGTTGTTATTGCCTTATATAGCGAAGGATGTTTCTACATCCAGAGTGCAAAATGAGGAACAAGCCATTTTTAGGGCGCAGGAACTGGATTTGATTTATGCTCAATCTAGTTTTTTATATGAGATCATTCCCAATGCTCTATGTTCTAGTTTCGACCCCAAGTTAAACCTAGACCACATGTGGATGGCATTGTTGGTTGTGCGAGTGCTAAACCTACGGATTCGGTTGCAAAACAAGTTAGTCAATTGTCAATCAACCAATCTGCTTCGGGACAAGCCACGGCTTCGTCTCAACCCATCCAAATGGCGAGTGTGCTTTCGGTGCAATCGTCGGACCAGAAGGGTAACCAACAGCCCGGACGGAATAAAAAGAAGGGTAAGAACAATCGTAAGGGTGGGAATAGGAATGAAAATGTTAATAATAATGACAAGAACACCCATAATGCTGGGGGGGACAAGCAAGCTAAATGTAAGGTTAAATTTCCTTGCAAGTTGTGTAAGGAAGATCACCTCACTTACTTATGCCCTCGTATCGATGAAGCCTCGAGATTCTTAGCGCAGGGCCCAGCTGTGCTGACTAACCCTTTTCCTCGCAATCAAAACATGAACTTGAGGACCCATGATTAGTCTGGTGGTGATCAAGATCCGTCGGAGGGTAGTGGTCGTGGTTGCATCAACATGGTACGTGTTGCAAAAGTTGTGACCCGTGCGAAGGACCATGGTTCGTCACAACCCAGCCCAGGAAAGGAACCTGATCCACCAGGGACTCCTTTGCGTATTGAAAAACCTGTGGATAAACCTGAAGCTGCACCTCGCATTCCTAAGGGATTCCTTAAGCGTTCGGGGCACAATCCTAATGCCCGAGCCGCCTAGAACTATTATGTTGTCGAGGATTTGGGCCACACTCCTTATGCGATGTCTGCACTAGAAGTACTTCAGAGTTGTTCTTCGCAAAGGAAGGCTTTGCTTTCTGCCCTTGGTGTGAATGATGATAATTCTTCCTCCGTGATTAAATTTGAAACCGCAGGACTTCAGCCTCGCTTGCCTTACTATGTGTCTCTTTTTATTCACATATAATATCTTAATATGACCGTCAAGCGCAATGTGATTGACGAAGGCGGTGCTGCTTCTGTGATGTCTTTATCATGTTGGAAGGGTTTAGGTTCCCCTGAGTTGTCTAAATCTGCGACCATGTTAACTGTGTTTGATGGGAGATCATTTAGGCCACACGGGATCCTTCCTTCCCTTAAGGTCCATTTGGGAGGGAAGACCATTGCGATAGAGGTCGAGGTGGTTGATGCACCCCTCGACTACAATCTCTTGTTGGGTAGGAATTGGATGTACAGTATGCAAGTCGTAGCTTCTTCCCTATTTTGCGTTATATGCTTTCCATTTAATGGGAAGATAGTTACGATTGATCAAACATCATTCAAGAATCCGTCGATTACCGCATCTTCGGGAGCTTCGATCCCGATCGTAGAGCACTCTCAGCCGGCAACTGGGAGTGTGGGTGTGGGCATGTATCCATCCCTCATGGGAAGCTTTAGTTGTCCTGTACCTATCCTTATGATAGGGTCTACTTTCGGTGAGGCTTCGACATCTGTGAGATCGGTGTCTTTTCGCACGAGTCATATGGAAGATCCTTGGATTCTTCCTACACCGAGCACTTCGAGTAAGCCCATCGTGACGGACGTGTCATTGCCTGCAACTATGGTAACTTATCAAGCCAATATTGAGTGTGTTGCAGAGCCTAGTCCTTCCCCTTCGCGGATGGAGGAGGAGGACCCGTATGTGCTGCCTGCATGGGCAGTACAGTCTTCTCACGCGCACGACTACCTTGATAGTGTTTTTCCTTCATATGAAGTGATTATTGAGGCCATGTTGGGAGTTGAGCCACCATGGGAAGAACTCCATCATAGATCTTACTTTTTTCCCGAGCTTGACCACTTGGAGCGTGAGGACTTTAGGGAGGTTCTTAGCGAGAGAATTGGTAGTCCCATGGTTCCATTGAGCTCTCCTGGTCCGATGGCTGATTGGAACATGGCAACTATATCTCCAACGATTCCTATCTCTCTCGCGATCCTGGTAGGATAGAGAATGTCTATATTGGGGCAGAATGTTCCCATGCTGAGATTCAAGAATACACCGAGTTGTTTAAAGAATTTCGTGATATATTTGCTTGGTCTTACGATGAAATGCCAGGTATCGACCCTCGCATTGTTGAACACAAGATTAAGACTTATCCCAACGCTAAGCCTGTTCGACAACACTTGCATGCAGTGAATCCTAGGAAAGCACCCGCGATTAAGGCAGAGATAGAGAAACTGTTGAAAGCCAGTTTTATCTATCCCGTTCCCTTAACGGAGTGGGTTTCAAACCCCGTTTCGGTTGATAAAAAGCAAGGAGTGATCCGCATATGTACTGATTTCCATGATTTGAATCGTGCCTATCCTAAGGACAATTTCCTCACACCATTTATTGATTAGATTTTGGATGAGTGTGCCGGTAGCGAGGTTTTTTCCTTTATGGACGGCTTTTCCGGATACAATCAGATACAAATTAAACCCGAGGACCAACATAAGACTGCATTTATTTGTCCTTGGGGAACTTTTGCATATCGAAAAATGCCTTCTGGCCTTAAGAACACCGGAGCTACTTTTAAGCGGGCTATGACCTTGATCTTCCACGATCTCAAATTGATTATCGAAGTATTTTTGGATGACCTTGTTGCTCATTCTCGTATGAGAATGCGTCATTCCTATCATTTGAGATTGGTATTCAAAAGATGCCGCCATTATTTGGTCAGGTTAAATCCTCACAAGTGCATCTTTTGTGTGAAGTCAGGTCGCTTATTAGGATTCATTGTTTCTAAAGAGGGTATAAGAGTCGACCCTTTGAAGGTTGAGGCAATACTTCAGTTGTCTCCCCCGAAGAATATTTGTCATCTTCAATGTTTGTAAGGCATGGCAAACTTATTACAGAGATTTGTTGTCAATTTTGCCAATTTGACTAGAGGCTTCATGCGTCTTTTGAAGAAGGACACCACCTTTTGTTGGGATGAGCGAGCCCAGGGGTCCTTTGATGCGTTTAAGCGACCCTTAGCATCGGCTAAGGTGATTAGTCCCCCAGACTATAGCCGTGATTTTCTACTTTATGTGGCCGCGTCCATGGAGACGATTGGTATGGTTTTGGTTCAAGAGGATGAGGAGCTCCAAGAGCATGTCATATACTATCTGAGCCGGAATCTTATTGACGCAGAGATTCGTTATTCCCATGTTGAGAAGCTTGCCTTAGCTACTGTACATGCGGTTCAACGGTTGAGACATTATATTCTCCTTCGCTAGTCCTTGGTTGTAGCCCATGTCAATCCATTTCAATTCGTCCTCACTCGAAGGACGAATGGGGGAAAATATAATAAATGGATTGTCATCTTGCAAGAATTCGATCTCGAGTTTGTTTCGGCAAAATCGAAGAAATCATTAATTTTTGCAGAGCTTATATCAGATTTGCCAAGCGAGGCTGAGGATTTGGACCCATGGTATGGGGATATCATTATATATCTACAAACATTGAAGGTCCCTACTCACCTCTCACGGGATGAACGACAAGGATTACATCACATGTCTAAGAATTACCTCATAGTGGATAACACTTTGTATCGTCGTGGGGTAGATTCCATTTTAGGACGTTGTTTAACTCATGAAGAGGCTGAGGTAGTGCTAAATGATTGCCACAGAGGGGCGTGTGGTGGTCATCTATCTGGGCTTTCTACAGCCCAAAAAATCTTAAGAGCAGGTTATTTCTGGCCATCGATCTTTAAGGATTGTGTAGATGCAGTCAAGAGGTGCCACCCTTGCCAAGTGTTTGCATGTAATATGCGCTCGAAACCTGCCCCATTACATCCCATCATCATCGTCAGTCCCTTCACTAAGTGGGGGCTAGATTTTATGAATTGCAACCCAGCTTCAGCTAGGGGGCATCATCATATCATAGTGGTTGTTGACTACTTCACGAAATGGGCTGAGGCTATGCCTACAATTAAATCTGACGGTGAGATAGCCACGCACTTCGTATTCAACTAGATTATTACTCGGTTCGAGATTCTGAAAGAGCTTGTCACTGACCATGGCTCACACTTTCAGAATCGTATGATGGAAGAGTTGGCATCAAAGTTAGGGTACAAACAAGAGCATTCCTCCTCTTACCACCCTCAAGCAAATGGACAGGTAGAAGCAGTGACAAATCACTCAAATCCATTCTCCAACGAACCATCGCACAAAGCAAGAATAATTGGCACATTATGTTATATCCTGCTTTGTGTGCGTATAGAACCGCTGTTAAGACTGCCATGGGTTTTTCTCCATATCAACTTGTACATGGAGTGGAGTTGGTATTTCCAGTTGAGTGCGAGATTCCTTCTTTGAAGCTAGCCATAAAACTCTTACCAGACACTTCACCATTGGAGGAGCATTTGGTCCACCTTAAGCAACTTGATGAGTAGCACCAAGATGCCTTGGTGGCTCTAGAAGTAAATAAGTGTCACATAAAAGTCAAGTACGATAAGTCTGTCCATCCAAGGAGGTTTAGTGAGGGAGACTTGGTCCTTTTGTGGGATCAACCGAAAGAACCCTTGGGGGCAGGAAAGTTTAACCCCATGCGGCGTGGTCCTTACGTCGTCAAACGTGTGTTAGAGAAGGGCGCTTATGAGTTAGTGGATTATGAGGGAACGACCTTGGCGGAGCCTAGAAATGGGCTCTATCTCAAAAAATACTATGCATGATTTTCAGCCAAGGCTGGTTATTGTATATTATTGTATAGTTTTTCATAGGTAGGTCTTTTTCTTATGATGATCAGGTTTGTGATTAGTTTCCGTTTCTTTTGGCAGATGTCAATGGAATCTTCCACCTTCATAGGATTCGTGGATGGTGCAAGCCATCACACTCAACACTCGACCTCTACTGCTTGGGTGATTTATACTCATATGGGTCAGGTATTGTCTTCAAGAGGCGTATGTATACGACCATCTTCAAACAATGTTGCTGAATATAGTGCCATAATTGAGCTTCTACGGGATGCCATTTCACATGATGTTCTCTCTCTTGAGGTACGACTTGATTCGGAGTTAGTAGTGTCACAGCTTAATGGTTGGTACCATGTTAGAGATCCGACATTATTAAGAAGATTCTTACGTGTGAGATTATTAGAACGACAATTTGACAATATAACACATATACATGTTCCAAGAATTAATAATCAAGTTGCTGACTCATATGCTAACAACGTGTTAGATTGGAATTTGTTTCAACAAAATAAGCTCATCACAAACATAAATTTTTACACATGCAAATAAATAAACCGATCATCATAAAAGTTTTATAAACATCCAAAATGTGGTAATACATAGTGTCATAATACAAAAATGGGGCTCTCGAGCCACCAAAATATAATACACGGTAGTACAAAATGTATCACTCCCATGTATCCAAGCTTGTGGAGGAGGAGGGGGGTTGTGATCGTGGAATGTCACTACCGTTCTAGCTAGCCGTCGAAATAGGCGCACCCATGCTCATGGTACACCCACCACCTGGCGTTGCATGGCCTCAATGCAGTCCTCAACTTGCGCCATGGGTATCCTGTGTTTCAGTGTCACGAAGTTGGTATGAATGCTTTGGAGCGTCCGCTCTACATCCACACCCGTGATATCGTCTCCTCTTCCCCTCCGTCTATGATGAGGGAAGCCTTAAGACCACCGTGGTCCAACATCTGCATGCATATGGTAGATGTCACTATGTATTGTCACCCAAAAACATGTCTTTTGATTCCACATAATTAGAAAACACAAAAAATTAAATAACTCAATTTTTTTAAAAAGAGGGTCGAGATTCGTTACCTATGTCACTGTATGCTGATCCTGGTGGTAGTGGCATGTCGAGGTCTCCCCAGAAATCTATCCCTGCATAGGGGTAGTCATCGATGGCAACTATCTATCGTCGCCACCACGGAAAGAAATCAGCTAGATAGGGGTTGGACACCCTACCTCCACCCAGTTTGCGCATCGCATCCGCCCAACGCCGTTGGGCCGGATCTCGAACCCCGTGTAGAGGAACGTCAACTCTAGGGCTCAGTCCTGGAACACGCTCAAATAAAAATCAGCTATGTCACTGTATGCTGATCCTGGTGGTAGTGGCATGTCGGGGTCTCCCCAGAAATCTATCCCTGCATAGGGGTAGTCATCGATGGCAACTATCTATCGTCGCCACCACGGAAAGAAATCAGCTAGATAGGGGTTGGACACCCTACCTCCATCCAGTTTGCGCATCGCATCCGCCCAACGCCGTTGGGCCGGATCTCGAACCCCGTGTAGAGGAACGTCAACTCTAGGGCTCAGTCCTGGAACACGCTCAAATAAAAACGTGCTCAGTATGCTGCTGAAACTAAAGTTTCACACTCTACCCATCTTGCACTCATTGAGCTGGTGTTTCATGTTTCCCAGTAGCGCAGTGCTCCAGTCGTATCCCGTGGGTTTCATGCACTCCAATGCATAGAACATCAGAGGCCGCGAGGCCTGGTGGAGTGAAGCCAAGCCTTCTATCCTACCCAATGTCAGTAGGATGGCCTTTAGGCCCAGCACCTGTATGGAGTTAGTTGGGATCTGACTCCCAACCTTCTCCATGTCTAGATAGCAGTACACCACAATGTACTCATCTATAGTTAGGCCACCTCCAGGCCCGCGAGAGCGTAGGTTCACCACTTCCCCCCATCGGGAAATTCCAGTAATAAAGTATATGTCCTCCACCTCTATGGTGAGGGACATCTCGTTTATCTAGAATGACTCTGAGTCTAGATCCCAGTAGTCCACTAACATCTACAATAGTCCTGGTTTGGCTCTTAAGCCACCAAGACACCAAAATTTGTATAGCCCACATGCACGTAACACTTGTTGAGCCATTATATCTGCCCTTACTGCCTCTTCTACATCACCATTTTCACATTCTCTCCATTCTAGGACCATCCTGCACAAAAAAATTGAATTTTGTCCATTAGAATACTTAAAAAACATTGAGCACGGCCGCATACGCGCCTGTTTGCCAAACAGCCGTGTATGTACACGACTTTGGGCGCATTTTTCGTGTATAGCCAGCCCTATATGTAGAAAACCATCGATTTCCATGTGGGCCGTGGCGCGTATCTCAGAATGGCCTAGAAACCCAAATACACCATGGAATTTGACAAAATTTGCATCAAAAGGAAAGAGTAGAGCATGGGTAAGTACCTGGAAAAAATGGTAGTGGATTCCGTCGGTTGGATCTCCTGGAATTCGTTGTTGAAGTTCTAAGCTCAAATGGGTAAAAGTTTCAAATTTTTTATAATGTTTTGAATTATTTACAGAAATTTTTGAAATTTTTTACCCCCTTTCCTACACTTTGGACCGTTTTTGGACTAATTTATGATGTAGGAGACCTTTTTGAGTGTCGTTTTAGCCGTTGGATTGACCCGTTCGTGCCGATTTCAGGTATCATGTCTAAACTAGCATATAGGTTAGGTTTCATCACCGTTTGCATTTTGCATGACCTTATGACCGTTTCATTATAGCCTTAGGTACGAGCCCACTCTATTATGTCACAGAACCTTCTTGTTGTTTTAGAAGTGGCATGATGTGAGTGGTAGAGCTTGACCTTACATGGGTACCCTAGTTAACGCCTTATTTGCATTTGGTGCCCATGCTGACATTTTGTCCCTTAGGGTGTGGGAGTCCGTTGTATAGTATTGCCATGACATTTCGCAAGAGCCTCATACTCCTCTTGATCTTTTGCTGGCCTATTTCCCTCAGGACTCCCTTATGTCAAGTTGTAATTGCATTATCATGAGCTTTTCCTGCCTTATTGAGCCTTACGCTGGCTTCCTTGACATTGAGTTTCAGCCATATATCCCGAGATTGTCTCATGTCTAGCCATGCAGAGCCATTTTATATATCCTTTGTAGCTTGATTCCCTATTTTTACCGAGAGGAGACTTTCCCCCGAGTGTCTCTATCCTACACATGTATCCTTGCATTGAGCATAGGTATGTTCCACTGCTTGGAACTAGTTTGTTTGCCCATTATGATACTCGTCTCCTCCTAGTCTGTAACTAGAAAGCAATTTTATTCTTTTTCAAGATTTTAAATATTTGAAAAAGTCCAAAAAAATAAAAAAAAACCAAAAATCCGGACAAGGAAAGATGTTATATTTTGGCAGCTGTCGAGTCGTGTCGCCTTCGAATAGAGCAATGTATATCACATCCGTTGGTTGGGTTTATAGTTTGACTTTAGGAGCTGTACTCATTTATCTAAGTTTATCTCCACCGACTGGTTAAGCTTCCGGTCCCCATGGAGCCTCTATCGATGCCTCCTGTGTCACATAGATGTCCCAGTTTTAAATATCGAGTCTATGTTGCTTTTATTCAATCACCATTCGCCGTTATGCTCTTGTTCAAAGGAATTTGAAACCTGAGTCGGCCATTCCTCAATTATCTTGACTTTGCATGTCGGCCATTCCCAGTACAGTTACTAGTTCGTGCACCTAATGATAGAGTCCTTCCACATTATATAGCTTTGCTGAGTACCTCGTGTTGGATGATGGGGGATGCCTTAATGCCCTCCTTCCAACGGATTTCATCCCATCGACTCCAGATAATTTATTATGGGATTGGAATCTAGAGTCATCTTTGAGTGCCTTGAGACTTGCAGTCATCAGTGGCAGGTTCTCTCACCATCGACAGTTTTTTGGGAATACATCAATGTCCCCTGATTGATGGATCCTCTCAAGTGTTCGACCTCAACACATTTATTCACACTTGTCAGTTTGCACTCTAGTACCTTGATTCCCATTTTCATTATTGGTGGGTAATCTCGCATCTGTTAATGGTATACATCAATGACTGGTAATCAGACAATGGACTACTATGTTCGACCTCGACACATCTATTCACATAGTAGGACATGTACTTGTAGCGGTTTGTGTAGAAGACCTTCCAGATTGGTGGCATTTCTTATATGCTACCTCCTTGATCGTGCCAGTGTTCATGAGACTTCAGCTGTCGTGACTTGATTCCAGTATATGTCAAACATTTTCAGCTATTATGGAGATCTTGATCCATTGTATATCTTCATCCATTATGGAGATCATGATCCTTTGTATATCTTCATCATGGAGATTCTGATCTATGTATATTGTACATGGCGATGACCACTTATGTGATATTTTGTATCATGCCTATTCATGTCCATTGTACTCTTATGTATCTGGGACTGCTATATGTATGTGCAGTTATGTGCAGAGTTGTGTCATTGTACTATGCTGATTGGGTGGCTGGTATTCCATTTGGGATCCTTCCTCACTCCACTTCTGGGATGGACTTATAATGTATTTCGGCCATCGTATGACCCCTCTGACCTCACACATTAGGGGGCATCTGTTATAGCTTATTTTACCACACCAGGTCAATCACACTTGTATGGCCTTCCCCTGTCCCTCTGCAGACTCCTTAGACCCCTTGGACCATTTTTTGTCCTTTGATGTTTCCTAGACCATCCCTAAAAACATGTGAAAATTGATTCACGCGACTTTTAAACCCCTAATCGCGTATATACACGGGTTTGACCCCTAAAATCACGTACATCGGGATGTGTACAAAATCCAAAACCTTTTCGAGTTTTCCTTGACATGGATTTGACTCACTTGACTCCTGGCCTTCCATATGCCTTGAGATCGCTCGGATTCAACCTTTCATTACCCCTTTGAAAAGCTATATATGGAACTCTTTGGATACATTGAAGGCATAAGAGAAGTGAGAGCAAATAAACTATAGTCCATTGTTGTCGAAACTTGTGCTTGAGTCTGCATCCCTTTGTCCCTTTGAGCACTTTTGTGTTCTTCCCAAGCTTGCCTTTTGCTTGTGAGCTTGCTATCGAAAGATGGAGGATTGAGGTGGTGGAGGCCCAAGTGGGGGATTCAGTTTCTCCGATTCGCAGATGGGCCGAGTGAGGTTGTATCCATTGTAATCTCTGATTTTATATCAATAGAAATATCTTTTTCTATCCAATAATGTATGTTTGAATGAATATTTTATCCATGGATGATTTCAAATGCTTGTACATTGTTGATTATATATGCTAGAATAGATCTAACACCAATATATATAGTATGCTTGTGTTGTTTACTTGATGTTGAGGAAGTGATTCATCAATTCAAGCTGAAGTTGGAAAGCTCAACAGGGATCTACTTCAACCGTCTGGAATAAGGTACGAGGTCTGATCCTCCAGTGTTAGATATTTGATTTCTATTGCATATTGAAAAAGATTGATTTCTAGAGTCAAGCTGTCTGTTGTGGTACCCCAAGCCATAGGAATTTCTCTCCGTAACAATCCCCATGCTTGTGACAATGTCAAAAGAATAATTTGATCTATGCTGTAAAATACAAGAGCTGATCATATACAACTGATGGTACATAGTGGTTGCCTCAATGTAAGGCTGAATATAATACTAATCTGAAGAATTGGTACATTGGACCCATGGCATTAGCACGGAATGCTATATTTTCATGGCTGATGGCCTGTTGGATTTGGTACATAGTTGTATGGACTCGCTGATTGAGAGTCAGAGTCTCTGTGATACAAGTATGATGCATCAATCATAAATCTATATAGAAGCATTGGTGGGGATTTTGAACATTGTCTCCAACGCAACCCAGAAATCACAAGGGACATAACCTGTTTAGGTCCCTCGAATAGACTCATCAATGTGCTAGAGTCAGGTGACATCTGGGGTCTTCGACCAAATACTGCATGGACCAAACCCTGTACGAATCTCAACGGTGCGATGATGTAGTTGAAGTCGAGCACGTGAGAAACAACCATCCCAAGAGGCACTAAGGACTCCTCTCAAGTGGTCCAAGGAACTCATTAATTATGTTAATGAAACCAAGGTACAGGGACCTCTAGGTCTATCCTCTGGAATACGTGTGTTGTCGTCGACAGAGGGAGACCTGCCCCTAGTCAAGGCAATGATGTTTCCTTGACCAGAAGCACGAGGGAAATAACCGAAAGGTGTGAGACAATCTGCGAACTAACCCACTGAACGGGGTGAGGGGGGGAGGGGGAGGGAAAGAATTGAACAGGGGCATGGGGAGTGTGGTAGATTCAAACTTCCTTTGTTCAGAGTATGACGGCAGGGCAGACCAGGCAGCAAATGAAACTGACTCATGGGAATGGGATCATAGCTATGATACTGGGAATGTCACTACAGATGCGAAATACTTGGGGGAGGTGGATAATTTTGATATTGATGGGATCCAAGGAAGACACATTGCAGAGTACTCTGAACAAAGGCGACCCAAAGTGGGAATGCTTCCAAACTATTTTTTGTGGGGTGGTGTCCAGAGACACCATTGTAGTACAATCTCTTGGATTTTTGGCGAGCCCGAGAAGGTAAATGTTCGATGGTGCTTTCAATTTTAGAGAGTCTGAAAGCACGAAGAAGACTCTAGTGGGGGCTCTTTTTCATTGCTAGTCTCTTGTGCCCGAAAAAGGATAAAAGTATACATAGGAGAGCTTGTCCATCCTGTAAGGGATGAGAGACTTCTTTACTGTTGGTAGTCCAATCAGGTTGGAAAAGGTTAAAGCTATACTAACTGGACAATCATTCAGATACTTTTACGAGCATGAACAAAACCAAGTTTGCTCGGTAATATTTTCTTGATAAGAAGGCTGGAAAAGAGCTTAATGACAACCCATGGTGAGCTTTTTCGTAAAGTGCAGCCCCTTTGCCTGAGAAAGCACAAAAGTATGTAGAGGGGAACGATCTTGGCTTGAATACGCCAAGGTGGTCCTTTTCATTTGATGGTCTACATGGTCAGCAAAAGGAGATAAACGAGATGATGTAGACGCCCTTTCCTATCCTTTAACGAGCGGGAAAGGAAGCAGTTGCGCTCGACTATCTTTTGATTGTTTTTAGGAGTAAGAAAAGAGCTTAAACGGAACTCCAGTATGGTCAACCGACTATGGTGGCACAGGCGGTGCCCCATCTTGGAACAATGGACAGTGGTCCGAAGGTCATCTGTGCAGTATGAATGGAGCAGAAGGCTCTCAAACATACCAATACATGCACGTGATAGATCGCGACAGAGGCGCACGAGTTGGTGCGACAGAGGCACGCAAACCGAGGTGGCTCTTGGACAGAGGTTAGGAGAGTGTGTGTGAGTTGTAGTGGACAGACTTGACTACATGTGATGTAAGTGCAAGCCGGGGGGCAGTTATATGCCAAATACGTACAAGAAAAATAAATTGTTTTGTGGACAATGGTCCAAAGGTCTGCATAAGGTGGGGTGGATGGAGAAGAAAACTATGTGTTAAAATACAAAATAAGAAGAAAAATGGTAACCCTTAACGGGCGGTGGCCCGAAAACCTGCATGAGTAGCAGTAGGCAAGAGTGATACAAGGACAGGTCCGCAAACGCTTGCATCGCCATGTTGTGGCTCGTAAATCGAGGTAGCTTCCGGGAAAAGGTCCTAAAATTTATTTGTTAAACATGAGACGATGGTCTCATGAAGAGATATAAATTTGAGCCCAGAGGTGTGAGAGGTGTCTCGAACTGATTCCAGGCGACTTTGAAGTAGCAGCTAATGGTGCTGCCCCTGACTTGTGGTAAAAAACATTGAAAAACAAGAAAAGAAAATGAAGCGACTCATTGGTGATGTTAAGCGTAAAATCTCTTAAGGTAGAGACTGTTGCGGGGGTTCTCCAAGAGTTGTCGATCAGGTGTATGCCCCTTTTCCGAGGCAATGGTGGATGACGTACGGGCCATACCACATCGACTCGAACTTGCCTTTGCCCAACTTATTGTTGGGTTGGTCATAGACTAGAACCATATCCCCTTTGCTGAAGGTGCGAGGGTGGACATGGGAGTCATAGTGGACCTTTAACTGTGTTTTTGCTACTTCAATGGCTTGGAGGGCAACTTGACGGTCTTCTATGGTTTGCTTGAGTTGGAGGAGTCGTTCTTCTAAAGGCGAAGTGTTAGGGAGAAGTTCTACTATGAAGCGGAGGGACAGGATTTGGCACTCTATAGGGAGTAATGATTCAACGCCGTGTACCAGGCAGAACAGAGTGAAACCGGTTGCGGTTTTTGTGGATATGTGATAATCCCATAGGGTAGAGAATAACATGTGATGCCAGTTGGTTTTATGGTTTCCTACCATCCTTTGGAGCATTGTTTTGATGATTTTGTTGATTGCTTCAACTTGGCCGTTGCCCTGGGGATAGTAGGACGATGAGTACTGGTGCTCGAATTTCAACATGGTTGACAGTTCAGCCCATACAATGTCCTAAAAGTGTGCTGCATGGTCTGAGACTAATTGTTTAGGAACACCAAATCGTGAAATAACATGGTTGAAGAAGAAGCGCGATGCGGTTCAACTTTGCAATTGAATGTGGGCATGGCCTCGGCCCACTTAGTGAAGTAATCGACTGCCATAATGATGTATTTATGACCATTAGCCGAGACGGGGTTGATTGTCATGAAGACGATTGCCCATTTGCAGAAGGGCCCGATTGTGACTACGGGATGTAATGGTGCAGGGGGGGTTCTTGCCTTTGGGGGCAAAGAGCTGACAGCTACGACAATGCTTGACTGCCTCTATGCAATCAACGAAGATGGAGGGCTAGAAATAGCCAGCGCATAGAATCTTCTGGGCGGTTGCCAGGCCTGAAAGGTGGCCACCACATGCTTCACTATGACAATCGTTGAGGATGGTCTTGGCCTCGTCATGGGTGAGGCAACGACGTAGGATGGTGTCAATGCCTCGACGATACAGGACATCTCCAATCAATAAGTGGTGAATGGCTTGATGTCAGATGCGTTGCCTATCCTCACGGTTGAAGTGCGTTGCGAACTTCTGTGTTCGTAAATAGAGAAGGATGTCCCCATACCATGGGTCTTCCATGGATATGACGAATATGAAGTCATCAGGGAGATCATCCTTGGGGGGTGAGGATGCGGTTAATGGGGCTAGATCGGTCATGAGAGTGGCCAGCGTGAGTGCCTTTATGCTTTTTGGGGACACAAACTCAAGGTCGAATTCTTGGAGGACGACTACCCACTTAGCTGCTCGACCTTGTAGAAGGAGGCGGCTTAAGAGGTACCCCATTGGGTTTGAATTAGCCACTACACGAGTATGTTTTGCGATGATGTAGTGGTGCAACTTCTGAGCCAAGAAGACGACAATGAGGGCCAATTTCTCCTTGGGTGAATACCTTAGTGGGGGTCCTGTTAACTTATGACTGATGTAGTAAACCATGTGCTCATGGTGAGCATCGTCTTCTTGGACCAAGACTCCGGTGATGGCATTGTCCGAGGCCGACACATAGAGAATGAAGTCTCGAGTGAAGTCTAGTGTTGAGAGTAATGGTGTAGAAGCCAAGGCTTGTTTGAGTGCATCAAATGATTCTTGTGCTTGCTGATCCCAGACAAAGGGGATTTTTGTGCAAAGAAGGAAAATGAATCCATAAGCTTTTGTTGCAAACTCTAGTATGAAGCAGTGAAGGAAGTTGGCCTTACCTTGGAGGCTCTGTAGTTGGTGTCGACTTTTTGGGGAAGGAAGATCAAGGATAGCCTGAAATTTGAGGGGGTCTACTGTTACTCCTTTGTGGGATATGATGAATCCGAGCAGACGGCCTGCTAGGACACAAAAATGCACTTGAGGGGATTCAGGCGAATTTTGTACTTGTGGCAACGTAAAAAGACTTGCTGCAAGTCGTTGATGTGTTGTGCTTGTTTTGGTGATCGAGTGGTAAGGTCGTCTAGGTAGACCAAGATGATGTGAATTAGGTCATGGAAACAATATGTCATGGCGCGCTGGAAGGTGGCTCCAGCGTTTTTCAGGGCAAAGGGCATGACTCGATACGCAAATGTGCCCCATGGGGTTGTGAATGCCGTTTTATAATGGTCTTCTTTCCGGATTTGAATTTGGTTATAGCCAGAAAATCCGTCCATGAAGGAAAAGGCCTCATGTTCGGCGCATGCATCGATAATTTGATCGATGAAGGGTGTTGGGAAGTTGCCTTTAAGACATGCCCCATTGAGGTCACGGAAGTCTGTGTAAACGCGAATAGTACCCTATTTTGTATTCACAGGAACAGATTAGAAACCCAAGTGGTGTAGGCAATGGGGTAGATGAAGCGGACTTTGCGCAGCTTCTCTATCTTGGCTTGTTGGTTGTGGAGCCTAATCTTCCAGATCCAGAGATATTATTCAGTTGTGATTGTAACCCAGGAGTATTGTACACTCATTCCCCTTGCCTTGGGGTTTGGGGGCGAAGCCCCCGAGAATTTTTTTTTGGGATGTGTGTTGGCCAACAGTTTTGCGGACCCATGGTATTGGGTTAACCGTAGTATTTTCCCATGGTATTTCCCCTATAAAAGAAAGCATTGTAACACGATTGAGTATGGTATTGTATTGTATTGGAAGAGAGATTGTAAGAGCATGAAGAGGAAGTGCAGCGGTTTTGCTACAAGGTGTATCCCTTGATCTTTCTGGACTGTAATAAAAGGACTGGCAATTTCTTTGTGGACGTAGGCCATCGTTTGGGTGAACCACGTTATATTTGTGTCTCTCTGTAATGTTTTAATGTGTTTTGCATCTTGTTTATTGATTTAACTGTATATATGTCATTGCTCAGCGGTCCTGTTTTCTAATAATTGGTATCAGAGCCAAAAGGTCTATTTGGTTGGTAAACTCGCAGGAAAGAAGGGTTCCTGGTTCGAGTGGGAGCAATGGCGAATGAAGGAAAGTTTAGGGTCGAGAAATTTAACAGCCAAAACTATCAGTTATGGAAGATGCAAATGGAGGACTATCTGTACCAGAAGGATCTATAGCTGCTGTTGGGTGGAAAAGCAAAACAGCCGGCGGCTATGAAGGATGAAGAATGGGAGGTTCTTGAAAGAAAGGCACTGGGAACAATATGGCTGTGCCTAGCTTCATCGGTGGCCTTCAATATTTCGAAAAAAACAACAACAGAGGGTGTGATGAGTGCATTGAGTAAGCTCTACGAAAAACCCTCGGCTTCTAATAAGGTATTTTTAATGAAGCATTTATTTAAATGAGTTTAATACACTTACCAGTCAGTTAAATTCTGTAAAAGTGAACTTTGATGATGAGGTTAGGGCTCTTCTAATCTTGTGCTCATCGCTAGAAAGATGGAATAGCTTGGTCATGGCTGTAAGTAACTCTGTCTCTAGTTCAAACACTCTTAAGTTTGATGATGTTGTTGGTGTTATTCTTAACGAGGAAATGCGAAGAAAAAGCACAAGTGAGACATTAGGTAATGCGTTGACCATGGAGAGCACAGGGAGACAAAACGAGAGAGGAAGGAGCCCAGGAAATCGTGGCAAGTCTAAAAAGGGAAAATCCAAGTCCAAATTCGGAAAAATAGAGTGTTGGAACTGTGGTAAGAAAGGACATATGAAGAAAGACTGCAGAGCACCAAAGAAGAAAGGTGAGAGGCGGGAAGAGACTACCCAGGAAGCTAATGTAGCAGGTGATGTGTTTCACGATGCTTTGATTATTGCATTAGATAATACTAGTGATTACTGGGTAGTAGATTTAGGGGCTTCATGTCATGCTACACCCCATAGGAAATTCTTTCATGATTATGTTTAAGGTGATTTTGGGCATGTGCTATTGGGGGATGATGAACCATGTAAAATTGTTGGAAAGGGTAAGGTATGGATTAAGTTAAATAATGGAAATGACTGGCTGCTAAAGGATGTAAGGCACATTCCTGCTATGAAAAGAAATTTGATCTCAATAGGGCAGTTGGGAGATAGAAATTGTTTGTCTATGTTTGGAGAAACGTGGTGGAATATCACTAAAGGATCACTGATAATATCAAAAGGAGATAGGGTAGGTAGGTTATATTTATGTCCTCATAATACTGATTATTCTATCTCTGTAGCTTCCATAGAAACAGGTGCGGCGTTGTGGCATCATAAGCTTGGCCACATGAGTGAGAAGGGGATGCAGATTCTCCACTCAAGGAAACTGCTTCCAGATCTAAAGTAGGTAAATTTGGAATTCTGTGAGAACTGTGTTTATGGAAAACAGAAGAGAGTTAGATTTCTTAGGGTTGGGAAACAAAAGAAGAGTGAAAAGTTAGAGCTTGTCCATACAGATGTATGGGGACCAGCTCAGGTACAATCTCTTGGTGGTTGTCATTATTATGTTACTTTTATTGATGATGCAACTAGAAAAACTTGGGTTTATTGCATTAGACAAAAATATTATGTGTTTGATACTTTTAAGAAGTGGAAAGCTTTGGCTGAGAATGAGATGAGAAAAAGGTTGAAATGTCTCAGATCTGATAATGGAGGTGAGTACTGCAGCAAGGAGTTTGACAGTTACTGTTTCACACAATGGGATTCGCAGAGAGAAAACATTCCTTGGAACACCACAAGAAAATGGTGTGTCAGAAAGGATGAATAGAATGATCATGGAGCGTGCAAGGTATATGAGATTGCATGGAGGGTTGCCCTTACAGTTTTGGGCTGATGTTGTAAACACTGTTGTTTATTTAATAAACAGAGGGCCTTCAAGCGCTTTGGATGGTGGCATTCCAGAGGAGGCATGGACAGGTAAACATGTAAAATACTCATTTCTGAGAACTTTTGGTTGTGAAGCATTCGTCCATATTGATAAAGATGATAGAACAAAGCTTGAGGCTAAATCCAAGAAATGTACCTTTATTGGATACGGGGTTGATGATTTTGGTTATCGCTTATGGGATCTTAAAAATCACAAATTCATTAGGAGTAGAGATGTAGTATTCAATGAAAAAGGTCAAGTACAAATATCAGTTGCAAGGAAAGAAAGAAGAAAAAGAAAACACAGAATACACAGTGCTTGATGAAATCAAAGAAAATGAAGTTCCAAAGGCACCAGCAAATCAAGAGTAGCAGCAGGTACCTGAAACTCCTGGAACTGTAAGAAAGTATACCAGGTTAAGTAGACCCCCTGAATGATACTCTCCTTCAATGTATTATTTATTGATAAGTGATTCTAGTGAACCAGAATGTTTTGAAGAAGCAATGCAGGTAGAAACTAGAAAGAAGTGGGAGCAAGGCATGGATGAGGATATGGACTCATTGGTAAGACACCAGACTTGGGATCTGGTTAAGTTGCCTGCAGAAAAAAGAGCATTGCAAAATAAATGGGTTTACAGATTGAAGGAAGAAGATGGAGGAAATGGAGGAAAGAAGCGGTACGATGCTAGACTTGTTGTAAAGGGGTTTGCACAAAAGAAAGGTATAGACTTTGATGAAATATTTTCTCCTGTTGTTAAAATGAATTCAATTAGAACTATTTTAAGTCTAGTGGCGGTAGAAGATTTGCATCTTGAACAGTTAGATGTAAAAACGACCTTTCTCCATGGGGATTTGGAGGAATAGATTTATATGCAACAGCCACAAGGGTATGAGGTCAAAGGGAAAGAGAATTTGGTTTGCAGGTTGAAGAAGAGCTTGTATGGCTTGAAGCAGGATCCAAGGCAGTGGTATTTAAAATTTGATAAGTTTATGACAGAACAAGGTTATGATAGATGCCATTTTGACCACTGTGTTTATTTCAAGAGGCTAGATAACAGAAGATATATTATCTTGTTATTGTATGTGGATGACATGCTTGTTGCAGGGTCTAACATGCAGGATATAAATGTGCTCAAAAGAAAACTAGCTAAATCATTTGCGATGAAGGATTTGGGTGCTGCAAAGCAAATCCTTGGTATGAGAATAACAAGAGACAAGAAAAATCGCAAATTGACATTGTCTCAAGGTGAGTACATAGAAAAGGTGTTGCAGAGGTTTAGAATGCAGAATGCAAAACTAGTCAGTACACCTTTGGCCAGCCATTTAAAACTAAGCAAGGATATGTGTGCAGAGACACAGGAAGAGATAGATTACATGTCTCAGATTCCCTATTCATCAACGATTGGAAGATTGATGTATGCCATGGTGTGCACAAGACCAGATATTGCACATGTAGTGGGAGTTGTGAGCAGGTATATGAATAATCCAGGCAAAGAGCATTGGAAAGCAGTACAGTGGATTCTCAGGTATTTGAGAGGTACCACTTCACATGCATTATGTTTTGGAGGTTCAGACACTGTTCTACAGGGATATGTTGATGCAGATATGGCTGGTGATAAAGACAGCAAGAGGAGCACCACAGGGTATGTGTTTACTGTGGGTGGAACAACAGTAAGTTGGATTTCAAAGCTGCAATAGGTTGTTGCACTTTCAACAATGGAAGCAGAGTATGTTGCTGCTACATAGGCTAGTAAGGAGACGATTTGGTTGCAGAGGTTCATGGAAGAATTGGTTAAGAAACAGAAGAATAGCAGGCTGTATAGCGACAACCAAAGTGCCATTCATCTTGCAAAGAACTCAGCCTTTTATTCGAGGACTAAACATATACAACTCAAGTACCAATTCATAAGATCTATTCTAGATGAAGAACTATTAAAACTGGAAAAGATACATACTAGCCAGAATCCTGCAAACATGTTGACAAAGGGAGTAACCAAAGAGAAACTGAGTTCCTGCTCGGTTTCTGTTGGCCTTCAGGCATGAAGGTGAAAAGAAGAAATTTGCCAAGTCCAAGGTCTAGAGCATAGTCCAGCAAGTGCAGTAGCGGTGGAGTTGCTGTGATCAATCTCCAAGTGGGAGATTGTTGGTTGTGGAGCCTAATCTTCCAGATCCAGAGATATTATTCAGTTGTGATTGTAACCCAGGAGTACTGTCCACTCATTCCCCCTTCCTTGGGATGTGTGTTGGCCAACAGTTTTGCGGACCCATGGTATTGGGTTAACCATAGTATTTTCCCGTGGTATTTCCCATATAAAAGAAAGCATTGTAACACGACTAAGTATGGTATTGTATTGTATTGGAAGAGAGATTGTGAGAGCGTGAAGAGGAAGTGCAACGGTTTTGCTGCAGGGTGTATCCCTTCATCTTTCTTGACTGTAATAAAAGGACTGGTAATTTCTTTGTCGACGTAGCCCATCATTTGGGTGAACCACATTATATTTGTGTCTCTTTGTAATGTTTTAATGTGTTTTGCATCTTGTTTATTGATTTAACTATATATCTATTATTGCTCTGTGGTCCTGTTTTCTAACACGGCTTTCACCGCGGCCACTTTGGAAGGGTGAATCGACCGTTGCTTTTGGCGTATTGGCACCACATCGGGCCATGTGTCGATGTGGTGTTCCACGATGGATGGATCTAAGCCGGGCATTTCAGTGTAGGGCCAGGCGAAAATGTCGCAAAACTCTTGGAAGAGAGCTTTGTAGGCAACGACCTCTTTCGGGGAGCAAGATGCCCCCAGCATGATTTCTTCAACAATCTCAGGATTGGTTGAGATGTTTATTTTAACGGTGGGTGAGATGTTGGCCATGTTCCTTTCTTCGAAGCTGTCTGGTGCTGGGATGGGGTTTTTGAACCAGTCGACTTTCCCATGGATGAAATCTTTAGTTTCCACGGAAAACTAGTCAAACTGTGACACAAGTTTTTCAGGGAAGAAGAACGAGCGATGGTGCACGTCGTCCCATGGGTATTCCGGGGTGGTTAAAGCTTCAAGTAAGCAACAAAGAGACAGGTCTGATGGACCGTCGTTGGAGGTGGAGATAAGCGGGTCAGTTGAACTAGACATCATGTAAATGGACATGGTGTCTGAAGAAGGCGGTGGGGGGTGAACTTCTTCGATCAAGGTGATCTCAGACTCAAGGGAATGTTAACGGAGGTTAGCTAAATCCATTCAAAATTTGGGCAAGTATTGGCAATGGTGAGAGTAATGTTTGATACAAACCGCAGAGGGCGCAAGCATGGTTTGTTCTCAGTGACTTGTTTTTGACTATTGGCGCAGTTGGTGTTAGGGTTAACCTTGACTTGAGATCGAGTCAAAGGTGGTTAGGTCTAGCACATGGTTTGGGCACATGGTTTGTTGTAGCCCATGGTATTGTCCCATGGTATTGCATGTGTTAACCTTGACTTGAGATCGAGTCAAAGGTGGTTAGGTCTAGCACATGGTTTGTTGTAGCCCATGGTATTTTCCCATGGTATTGTATGTGATTAAGCCTTTATAAGGCTTGAGGAGGCTCCATTGTAAATGTACTGGATATGTGTACTGTATTGTAATGGATGTGGGCATTGTATTGTACTGAAAGAGAGACTATGAGAGCGTGAAGAGGAAGTGCAGCGGTTTTGCTGCAGGGTGTATCCCTTCATCTTTCTGGACTGCAATAAAAGGACTGGCAAATTTCTTTGTGGACATAGCCCATCGTTTGGGTGAACCACGTTATATTTGTGTCTCTCTGTACTGTTAGATTTGTTTTGCATCTTGTTTATTGATTTAACTGTATATCTGTTATTGCTCTGCGGTCCTGTTTTCTAACAATTGGTATTACAGCCAAAAGGTCTATTTGGTTTGTAAACTCGCAGGAAAGAAGGGTTCTGGTTTGAATGGGAGCAATGGCGGAAGAAGGAAAGTTTAGGGTTGAGAAATTTAACCGCAAAAACTATCAGTTATGGAAGATGCAAATGGAGGACTATCTGTACCAGAAAGATTTGCACCTACCGTTGGGCGGAAAAGCAAAATTGCCAGCGGCTATGAAGGATGAAGAATGGGAGGTTCTTGACAGAAAGGCACTAGGAACAATACGGCTGTGCCTGGCTTCGTCGGTGGCCTTCAATATTTCGAAAGAAATAACAACAGAGGGTGTGATGAGCGCATTGAGTAAGCTCTACGAAAAACCCTCGGCTTCTAACAAGGTATTTTTAATGAAGCGTTTATTTAATATGAAGATGTCAGAAAATGGATCTGTTGTTGACCATTTAAATGAGTTTAATACACTTACCAGTCAGTTAAGTTCTATAAAAGTGAACTTTGATGATGAGGTTAGGGCTCTTCTAATCTTGTGCTCATTGCTAGAAAGTTGGAATAGCTTGGTCATGGCTGTAAGTAACTCTGTCCCTAGTTCAAACACTCTTAAGTTTGATGATGTTGTTAGTGTTATTCTTAGTGAGGAAATGCGAAGGAAAAGCACAGGTGAGACATCAGGTAATGTGTTGACCATGGAGAGCAGAGGGAGACAAAACGAGAGAGGAAGGAGCCCAGGAAATCACGGCAAGTCTAAAAAGGGAAGATCCAAGTCCAGATTCGGAAAAATAGAATGCTGGAACTGCGGTAAGAAAGGACATCTAAAGAAAGACTGTAGAGCACCAAAGAAGAAAGGTGAGAGGCAGAAAGAGACTACCCAGGAAGCTAATGTAGCAGGTGATGTGTTACAAGATGCTTTGATCCTTGCATTAGATAATACTAGTGATTATTGGGTAGTAGATTCAGGGGCTTCGTGTCATGCGACACCCTATAGGAAATTCTTTTATGATTATGTTCAAGGTGATTTTGGGCATGTGCTATTGGGGGATGATGAACCATGTAAAATTGTTGGAAAGGGTAAGGTATGGATCAAACTAAATAATGGAAATGACTGGTTGCTAAAGGATGTAAGGCACAGTCCTAGTATGAAAAGAAATCTGATCTCAACAGGGCAGTTGGGAGATGGCGGCTGTTTGTCTACGTTTGGAGAAACATGGTGGAAGGTTACTAAAGGATCAATGGTAATTGCAAAAGGAGATAGGATAGGTACATTATATTTATGTCCTCATAACACTGATTATTCTATTTCTGTAGATTCCACAGAAACAGGTGCAGCGTTGTGGCATCATAGGCTTGGCCACATGAGTGAGAAGGGGATGCAGACTCTCCACTCAAGGAAACTGCTTCCAGATTTGAAGCAGGTAAGTTTGGAATTTTGTGAGAACTGTGTTTATGGAAAACAGAAGAGAGTTAGATTTCTCAGGGTTGGGAAACAAAAGAAGAGTGAAAAGTTAGAGCTTGTCCATACAGATGTATGGGGACCAGCTCAGGTACAATATTTTGGTGGCTCTCGTTATTATGTTACTTTTATTGATGATGCAACTATAAAAACTTGGGTTTATTGCATTAGACACAAATCTGATGTGTTTGATACTTTTAAGAAGTGGAAAGCTTTGGCTGAGAATGGGACAGGAAAAAGGTTGAAATGTCTCAGATCTGATAATGGAGGCGAGTACTGCAGCAAGGAGTTTGACAGTTACTGTTCACACAATGGGATTCACAGAGAG
>LPNX010771527.1:36721-59956 GCA_001517045.1 Pseudotsuga menziesii
GGATCAGTTGCAGGGAAAGAAAGAAGAAAAGGAAAACACAGAGTACACATTGCTTGATGAAATCAAAGAAAATGAAGTTCCAAAAGCACCAGAAAATCAAGAGTAGCAGCAGGTACCTGAAACTCCTGCAACTGTAAGAAGGTCTACCAGGTTAAGTAGACCCCCTGAACGATTCTCTCCTTCACTGTATTATTTATTGATGACTGATTCTGGTGAACCAGAATGTTTTGAAGAAACAATGCAGGTAGAAACTAGAAAGAAGTGGGAGCAAGGCATGGATGAGGAGATGGACTCATTGGTAAGAAACCAGACTTGGGATCTGGTTAAGTTGCCTGCAGGAAAAAGGGTATTGCAGAATAAATGGGTTTACAGGTTGAAGGAAGAAGATGGAGGAAAGAAGCGGTACAAGGCTAGACTTGTTTTAAAGGGGTTTGCACAAAAGAAGGGTATAGACTTTGATGAAATATTTTCTCCTGTTGTTAAAATTACTTCAATTATAACTATTTTAAGTCTAGTGGCGGTAGAATATTTGCATCTTGAACAATTAGATGTAAAAACGACCTTTCTCCATGGGGATTTGGAGGAAGAGATTTATATGCAGTAGCCACAAGGGTATGAGGTCAAAGGGAAGGAGAATTTGGTTTGTAGGTTGAAGAAGAGCTTGTATGGCCTGAAGCAAGCTCCAAGGCAGTGGTATTTAAAATTTGATAAGTTTATGACAGAACAAGGTTATGATAGATGTCATTCTGACCACTGTGTTTATTTCAAGAGTCTAGATAACGGAAGATATATTATCTTGTTATTGTATGTGGATGACATGCTTGTTGCAGGGTCTAACATGTAGGATATAAATGTGCTCAAAAGAAAACTAGCTAAATCATTTGCGATAAAGGATTTGGGTGCTGCAAAGCAAATCCTTGGTATGAGAATAACAAGAGACAGGAAAAATGGCAAATTGACATTGTCTCAAGGTGAGTACATAGAAAAGGTGTTGCAGAGGTTTAGAATGCAGAATGCAAAACCAGTCAACACACCTTTGGCAAGCCATTTCAAACTATGCAAGCATATGTGTCCAGAGACACAGGAAGAGATAGATTACATGTCCAAGATTCCCTATTCATCAACAGTTGGGAGCTTGATGTATGCCATGGTGTGCACAAGACCAGATATTGCACATGCAGTGGGAGTTGTGAGCAGGTATATGAATAATCCAGGTAAAGAGCATTGGAAAGCAGTACAGTGGATTCTCAAGTATTTGAGAGGTACCACTTCTCATGCATTATGTTTTGGAGGTTCAGACACTATTCTACAGGGATATGTTGATGCAGATATGGCTGGTGATAAATACAACAGGAGCAGCACCACAAGGTATGTGTTCACTGTAGGTGGAACAACAGTAAGTTGGATTTCAAAACTGCAACAGGTTGTTGCACTTTCAACAACGGAAGCAGAGTATGTTGCTGCTACAAAGGCTAGTAAGGAGATGATTTGGTTGCAGAGGTTCATGGAAGAACTGGGTAAGAAACAGGAGAATAGTAGGCTGTACAGTGACAGGCAGAGTGCCATTCATCTTGCAAAGAACTCAGTCTTTCATTCAAGAACTAAACATATAGAACTCAAGTACCACTTCATAAGATATGTTCTAGATGAAGAACTGTTAAAACTGGAAAAGATTCACACTAGCCAGAATCCTGCAGACATGTTGACAAAGGGAGTAACCAGAGAGAAACTGAGTTCCTGCTCGGTTTCTATTGGCCTTAAAGTATGAAGGTGAAAAGAAGAAATTTGCCAAGTCCAAGGTCCAACAAGTGCAGCAGGGGTAGAGTTGCTATGATTAGTCACCATGAAGGCACATGAAAAAAAATGTAATGGAGCGGTTTGCATGTAAATGGGCATATGGCTGTAAGACCTGGTAAGGCATGCATACCCCTGGTAACTCACCGGTAAAGTCGGGAGATAGACCTGGGTGATAGGGGGGTGTATGTAAGATTCCTCGGTAAATACTTGAGGGGAGTTGGTGATTACTCCAAGTCAAGTTTAAAGGGGGGATTGTTAGGGTTAACCTTGACTTGAGATCGAGTCAAAGGTGGTTAGGTCTAACACATGGTTTGGGCACATGGTTTGTTGTAGCCCATGGTATTGTCCCATGGTATTGCATGTGTTAACCTTGACTTGAGATCGAGTCAAAGGTGGTTAGGTCTAACACATGGTTTGGGCACATGGTTTGTTGTAGCCCATGGTATTGTCCCATGGTATTGTATGTGATTAAGCCTTTATAAGGCTTGAGGAGGCTCCATTGTAAATGTACTGGATATGTGTACTATATTGTAATGGATGTGGGCATTGTATTGTACTGGAAGAGAGACTGTGAGAGTGTGAAGAGGAAGTGCAGTGGTTTTGCTGCAGGGTGTATCCCTTCATCTTTCTGGACTGCAATAAAAGGACTGGCAAATTTCTTTGTGGACGTAGCGCATCGTTTGGGTGAACCATGTTATATCTGTGTCTCTCTGTACTGTTTAATTTGTTTTGCATCTTGTTTATTGATTTAACTGTATATCTGTTATTGCTCTGTGGTCCTGTTTTCTAACAGTTGGGAGTTCAACCACGGGGAGGTTTTCGATTGTGTCCATGGCATCCAAATGTGCACGGATCACTGGAATTTCAGGGCAATTCTGAGTTGGGTGGCCCTGTTGTTTGTAGACAGCACAAGGTGGGATTTGTCAAGGTTCTGCGGTGGCTTTGGTGTTCTTGCCCCTAGCCCTTTTCGGGTGGGGCGATGCGGGTGCAGGTACGGTGGGTGGC
This sequence comes from Pseudotsuga menziesii, assembly GCA_001517045.1. Taxonomy (NCBI): domain Eukaryota; kingdom Viridiplantae; phylum Streptophyta; class Pinopsida; order Pinales; family Pinaceae; genus Pseudotsuga; species Pseudotsuga menziesii. The sequence continues at coordinate 39,524 of LPNX010771527.1, forward strand.
TTTTGCGTGCTGGGTGGAAGGTGAGACTCCACCACAATGGGTTGCACCGGGGTTAAAACAACCTGGGGCATTGGTGGCTGAGCTGGTGGATCAAGATACCACACTAGAATTCCCAATGTAAAGTTAGGTAGGCTCAAGGTGGCCATTACCCACTTGCTCATGACACCAATCAGAGGAAAGAGGAAGGGAATTGTATGGACTGGAGATGAGCCCAGATAACTCCCTGATGGTTGTATGTGGGGGTGAGGTTGTGGTTGCGGCTACGCGTAATGCTGCTGCTACAGATGATGTTGCGGCTGCTGTTGGTGTTGTGGCTGCGGACGATGTTGTGGTTGGGGTTGGGGCTGCGACTACGCTTGTTGTTTGGGTGCAGCGGTGCTGGATGAGATCATGCACAAGTTCGCAGTCTCATTTTGTGTTGATGGCGGTGACACTAAGGGAAAATGAGTCATCATGGTGGTATCGGCAAACAACCCAAGGCCCACATTCAACAATGGGGAGGCTGGTGTGTTGTCAACCATGGTGTTGATTGCAGGGACAACATTGGCGTGTGTGGTCATCCCTTGTGGCTCAATGGTGGTGATGGTAGGGATAACGTTGGTGGGTGCTGTTAACCCTTGTGGATCGTGGTAAGTGAGTTGATCAACTGTCACAATCTTCCCTTCGTGGGGGAACATCATGAGACGAAAGGCAGTTGATGCGACCACTCTCATGGCGTACATATAACTTCTTCCGAGGAGAAGGTTATAGTCCAGTTGAGTGTTGACAACCTCTATGTCAATCAGAATTGTATTCCCGGCTAATGCAATGGGGACATGGGGGAGGATTCCTTGGGCTTTAGTGGGATGACCATCATAAGCCTGCAGAGTTGTGGAGGATGGTTGCAGAATTGGTGATCCAAGTGTCTGCCAGACTAGGGTAGACATAACGCACGTAGATGCCCCCTCATCTACTATGCATCAGTGCATAATCAAATTTCGGATAGACACCGGGATTTGGAAGGCAATGGTGGATGGCATGTGTGGTTCTCCATTCTCCATGATGAATGTGATCAACTTGGAGTCGAAGGGGTCTACGGCCCTAAGGGCGGCTAGTAAGGCTTTCCGCTATGTTGGGCACATTTTGAGTACCTCAAGAGCGAACATGGTCATTGGTGTTTGGGCCAAATCATCCACGATGCTATAACTAACTATAGCTCTAGCCGTGGCATTATTAGCAACTCGGTGTATGGGGGGGCGGGGGAATAGGGGTAACTGAAGAGGTAGGTTGACTATTTTAGAAGTTGATGCCATTGATGTGTCAGCAGGTTCGGTATTGGTGCCGTACTGATTTTGTCTAGTCTGTAGGTTGACCTCTTCAGTCGTCATAGCTAGCAGGTGGTGAACACCTGTTTCACCCGTGGGAGGTGCCCTTAGAGTGTTGGGATTGGGTTGGGGAGGGGGTGCGGCTGCCACCAACCCTTGGACTGGTAGTGGGTTCTGGAGCACCATAGGAGGAGTTCCTTGTGGTGTCGGGTTGGGTTGGGCTTGGTTCGTAGTGTTGGCGGCCTATTGAGCCTCGTTTCAAATGGCCTGCTTAGCGCGACCCATGAGGGGTCACTCGAATGCGTAGTGCCCATAGACCTCACAAAGTGTACATGATTGGTTTGTGCGCAATTGAGCATTGTGTCTTGGTGCATTTGGTCGTGGGTGGTTTTGGGTGGGTCGGTTTGCTGCGACATTGTTGGGAGGGTTTGGTTGTTGACCGCCTCCCTATGGTTGGTTATTGGCTTGGTTTCGGGGCCGATTATTTCTAGCTTGCCCTTGTTGATTGTTGGGGGCAGGTTAGTTGGGACAGTTTTATTGTGCAAATACTTGTCCCAATGGAGCGGGTGGAGTACGGGAGGGGGCTTAAACTGATTGTACACGTGGTGCATAATAAATTTGGGTAGGTGGCGGTGCCACAAATGTGAGCATTTGCCCCGCATATTGCTACGTCTGCCATGCCAAGGCCTGAGCCTGCTGCGGTGGTATAGGTTGTGTGTAGGAAGTTGTTGCTCCGGACTGGGACATCATTCTGGAATAGTCTGGAGTTTGGTTTTGGTAGGCAACACTAGCAGTGTTGCTTGGTTGTGGTGGAACTGCAGGTGGTGTCAGACGGTGCTGTGGTTGTTGGGAGACCGAGCCTATGATGCTATCTGCAGCATGAGATGCCCCCGGTGCATCTCGATAGGAGGTACCCAGATGGGGAGCGTCTGGAATGACGGTGTAAAGGTATCTAGACTGTGCATAGATTAGGTCAAACTGTTGGGGTTTCAGTATGGCCTCCACTTCAGATTGGGGACGTTCGGATGCGATATCCTTTTCTATGGGCGGGAGCAAGGTTTTGAGAAACCAATCCAAAAAGATCATGTCGTCAAGTTGGATCTTACACAAACTACGACGTCGTCGCCACTCATGGATGTGGTCGATTATATGTGTCACGGTGCTCTGGCGGCAGGATAACAATATTTCCACCCTTCGTCATATCTGATGGGGAGTTGGAAATACTGTAGGAACATGAAAGATAAGGAGTTGAAATCTGGGTACTTGGCTTGCGGTAGTGCAATGTACCATTTGGCTGCTGCACCTGTGAGGGTGCGCTGGAATAGTCTTAGCTTGATCGAGTCATCTACGATACTATTTGAGGAGCACCATAAATGGAATGTCATGATATGATTTTGGGGACACTCCCCTGCCTTCCCTTCAAAGTTGGGAATGTTTGATGGCAGCTTGGTTGGCATGGGAGGACAAAAGGTTTGATGGCGGATAGGGTCGTTTGTCAATCGAGCCAAATCAGGCAAGTTAAGACGAGCCATGAAAGGCATATTTGACCCCAGGTTGATGTGAGATGGGGAAGGTATAGTGATGGGGTTTGCAGGTGCATAATGTACCTGCATAGCTGGGGGTGCTGGTGGTGCCATTGTAGATGGGCCAATGCCCCCAAGTGTGGAGTGAGGGATAGTGTGGATGAAAGGGCCACTGCCCCCATGTGTGATAGGAGGGGCAGTGTATGTGGAAGGGGCACTGCCTGCAAGTGCTGCAGGTGGGACATCTTGAGTGGTTACTATGGGTGGTGGCAGTTGACTGATGACAGTTTGCATGACCATGCTGGTGCCACCTGCAGGGTTGTTGGTGATAATTTTCGGTGTGGACATGGGTCCACTAGCGATTGCTATGCCGAAAAATGGATCTGGGTTTGCACCAGCCATGGGGCTTGTTGGTGTTGTGTGCAAGTTTGGTTTAGACTGGTATGGGTCTAAATATGAATTAGAGGCTATGTGGCCTTTTGATGGTGTGAGGGGTCGTCGAGAATGGTCTCGACGGTGTCAGTTCAATGACCCGAATTGTGGTGGTTCGCCTCTTAGGCATGAGGAAGAGCGTGAGGGATCAATTGTGTTATATTTGTGTATCAAACTGGTGGGAATGATATTTTGGACCCCGGTTTCAATGGCTTCCTATTGGTCGTAGGTGGTCACTTGGCCACTAAGACTGTGAGAAGACAGCGCTTGGCTTTTTCCTCACGGGCGTTCTACTCAATCGATGGGGGTCGTTGCCCGTTTTGCTTGGCAATTCCTCTCAATGGCCAGCTACTTTGGGGTTCTCGTGGTACTCCTCACAACGAGTTTCTGGGCAAAGCCCAAGTACTTCCCACGGTTAAGGCAGTCAGGGACTTATGTCCTCAAACACTGCAGATTTTTGAACTTAATGTAAATTAATCAATTTTAGTGGCTCTCTCAGCGTCATGAACATAGTTGGGTTGATTACGTGGTATGGTGTATATGTCTTGTTGTTATTCTGTTATGAGGTGGCTGCATATGGTTTATTAATTCATCATAATGTGGTAGAGTTCATATCATTGTAAATAAAAGCAGTAAATAATCAGAAATGTTGTAGACAAATACCATTTTTTTTTATCCTGAATTGTGATGGCCTAACTAGGTGACTACCTTGCACCTATATTCTTCTTCAACCAAGAGAAGGTGTTGGGCTCTCAACAGAATGGGACTAAGCCCATTCGTAGATCCACATGTCACCTCCCAGATGCAAGGTTGGTCAACAGGGAGGATGCTTAGCGCCGTGAGAAGCCCTCCTTCTCTACCCCCTCTACCTTCCAAGTCATCCGTTTTTAACGGTTTTGAACAATATTCAGTGAAGGGCCTATTACTATACGAGCTATCCCCTTCGTCTTATCCCAGAATACCCTGGAGGGTGATGACTGGGTAGAGGAGGAAGGGTAAGCAAGATTTTAATTTTATGTCAATTTTAGTTAAGCTACATTCATTAATCCATTAATGTTTTTTTTTTGAATTTACACTTTGTTTGTACATGAAATTGCAGTAAATTAAAACAGAAACAGAAATGGAACTACTGTGATGGATAGAGGCGGCTGAGCCGCACTGACAGTCCCTAATAACTTAAAAATTAACTTCTGAGTTACAGACCGCACGTTTCGGGCCAAATGTGGTGAAGGGGTCGCCAAATTTTTCGTGAAACAGGAGAGTGTGTCGCACAGATTTCACAAACAGAAGCGGTCTGCCTTTCTGAAGGAAGTCACACCTTTCAGGGGAAAAAGCGTGACCTGGTCACGCATGTGAGGCCTAAATGAGCGACCTAGTCCACTATTTAGGCCCGATAAGTGCGACCTGCGTTGGATTTGGGATTTTTTTGATCTTGAGTCAGATCCGACTGACAATAACCTGCACTGTGGCCAAACAGAATTGGATTTGCCTTGCAGAGGCTTCGACAGTAACAGAAACTGAAATTAAACAAGATTTAAACTAGATCTGACAAGAAATTTTAAAACTAGGGCATAAACTGAAATGAACTTGAAATTTTAAAATACTGAACCAGGGATCTTGTGGGATCGACCTGGTATGGTCGCCAGTTCTATAGCAGGGATTTCTCCTTGCTACAGGGGTAGGAATGGCTCCCTTCCGTCTATAGGATGGAAGGGTAGGTTCCGGTGTGAAAATGCATGAAAGAAAAACTGAAAGGAAACTGGACAGAGATGAAAGCAAAGAACTGAAAGAAATGGCCATGAGCCCCTCTGCAAACAAGGTTAGGGCTTTGCTTCGAGAACCTATAAACAACTATCAAACAACAATAAACCTACAAAACATGTTAGAAATCAAACCTGCAAGCAAATATGGGTTAGGAAAATGACTAAACTACTAAAGAAAACACATAAACAAACAGTGGTATACCTCTTCTTTAGTGCAATGGGCCACCATGCCCTAGCTGGAGGAAGCACCTCTCTATCTCACTCAGCAAGGGAGGAGCTATGGATCAGTGGGGAAAATGAGTGGATGAGAGGGGGATGTGGGTGGCTTGAGAGGCAAAGAGTCTCAAGGCATCCACGGGCAGCATAACAGTATGCAAGAGAAGAGTTGTTTGAGAGTGACCCCCACCCCTCCTTTTATAGTTTTTTTAGGGATTTTTAGGGTTTTAAGCCCTTGGTCAGGGATTTAGCCCCTTCTGCCCTAACTTTAGCTCCTTTTAGGGTTTTAGGCTCCTTTCAGGGGTTTTAGCCCCTTTTTGGAGGCTTTAGCCCCTAGGAGAGTTATTTAGGCTCCTTTTTGGGGTTTTTAAGCCCTTTTACTCATTTTTACGCCTTTTTGACGGTGTGGGGGTCTAATGGGGTGTTACGAGGGTCGTGCATGGGTGTCCTTTGGTGGTGTAGGCCATGTACAGATGAGTGAGGGATTTTTCAGGTTAACAGACCTAGTTATAAATCAGTAATGTGAAGTTATTAATAGGGGGTTTTCTCAAATATCTCAGCCTTCCATGGGAGGTAGTCAAGTGTCGAGGGGTAGTTGTTGAGGTCCTTATATGCTATGTTCATGTTCCAAAGGATCAATGTTGTTTGGGGGTTTGGATATCGAATACCCATCTTTCTCTTTCCCTTTGAAGGTAGGAAGAAAATCAATCATTCACCATGCTAAGGAGAAAGTCGGGAAGGAAATTTGTCAAAGGAGGCAGTTGAGTATCATTGGGGCGCTTAGAGCTGAGCAAGCCTTATCAAGGGTTCCCAACTGAAGATTTTGTCTGTAAATTCTCGCATCTTGAGAGGGGAAGCCAAAATTGCCTCCCTCAAAAGATTGGTGGATGTTGAAAATCCTGTTGTGATGTTAATTCAAGAGACTATGGTGAAATATGAGTCTATGATTCATGTGCTAGAAAATTCCTTTGACTTCTAGTCATTTTTCCCCTTGATTCTGAGGGTCTCTCAGGGTTTTATTTCTAGCTTTAATCGCTCAACTGTGGTGGAAAACTTGTTTGCTTGTACTTATTCCCTGAGGACAGAGATCTACTTGAGACCTTTAGATCAATGTTTTCTCATTCTCAATATATATGACCCATATGATAATAGACAAGAATTTTGGGGAAATCTATTGCGAAATCAATGTTTTTAGGGCCCCAATATTATTGTAGTAGGGGACTTAAATTTGTTTCTTTCAAGGGATGAAATTTGGCGTCAAATGAGAAGATCACCTTATGCCTCAGTTGTGGGTTATATTTGATGAAAGAGGTGGATCAATTATTTCATTTAGCAAAGCTTAGGATCCTTGGGCCTAAATGAATTCATTGTGAAAGAAGGTTGCAGGAAAGAGAAGCAATCCAATGTAAATTGATCAAACATGCATGGTGAAAATTGAACAACCAAGAGACAAAATTTTGTCAGCATAAAATTACATCAATTATCATTAACATGTCTGTAATACAATGATGATACAATAAGGATAATTTGAATCCATTAGGTGTGATTCAAATTCCCCAACTTAGACTGAATCCAGAGAACTCTAATTGTGAAAAACACCACTAGAGACTCACTAATGCAACTGTAGATGATTAAATTACTTCACATTCAGTTCATTGACTGAGTTAGGCGAGCAAAGGTGCCCAAATTCATCAAATCATGCAAAAGTGGCGTTAGGCTTACTGAAGGTGAACTAACTATGGTTGATCAAGGCATAACTGAACATAGACTAGGGTCAATTATTGGTGACTACTGGTGACACTGAGAGTGGGTTCCTAAATTATAGGGATTTCTCTCTAGAGCTCCCAAACTCATGCAAACTTGTGCATCAGGTGGTAGGTGGGCCCCAGATTTGTTCCCCATGGCACTAGTGAAGTGGCATTAGACTCCTAAGCTAGGAAAAGACAATTAGACTATGGTGGTCAAGGGAGGATTAATTAATTAATCTTAACACCCTCCTTAATCCTAACTTGGACAACATGGGTCCTGGAAGCTAAGATCAAATGTCACCCATACAGTCTAAATGCAAAAATAACTGCTCAACAAACCGAGGAAATGGGGAAAACCTCATGGGAAAAACCCCACCTCAAAATAAGCAAGAAAACTAGGAACAACAACTCAATCAAACATTTACACCAAGAAGAGATATGAGATAGACAAACCTCTTTTCAGTGAAAGACTTGGTGAATATGTCTGCAATCTTCTCCTTGTATGCAATCTTCTCCTTAGTAGGGAAGTAATGTAGAATGGTGGCCTTACTATGCACTAGTTCTCGGATGTAGTGCATGTGGACTTCAATGTGCTTGGTCTGCTACTTCTATACCTGATCACTAGATATCTTGATTACACTTTGATTATCACAAAAGATGTAACTCAAGGAGAAGTGCAAATGCCAAACTCTGACAGAATCCCATGTAGCCAAACTACCTAAATAGTTGCATTCACAACCCCCAGATACTATGATTTAGTTGAAGAGAGAGCAAGAGTTGCTTACTTCTTGCTTGACCAGCAGATTGGTACAGATCCCAACATGAACACAAATCCTGATGTAGATTTCATGTTAGTACTATCACCATCCCAGTTTGAATTAGTAAAACCAATCAGATCTAGTTGTGCACCAATAGAATAGTGGATCCCAAACTCCCTTGTACCTTGCACATAATGCAAGATGCACTTTGTTTTTTTCCAATGCAGCTCATGTGGCTCCTGTATGAATATGGCAATAACACTCAAAGCATAAGATAAATTTGGCCTCAAATGGGTCAAGTACAATATGATACCAATCATATGTCTGTAGAGTGTACTATCAACTACTGGTGTGGAACCACCTTCTTCCAACCTGATGCCAGATAAGAAGGGGAACGATGTTGCCTTACAATTTGTCATGTGAAATATTTTGAGAAAATTTCTTGACTGTGTAATCATGATTCCCAAAGCTTTTTATTTACTTTAAGACCAATAAACTACTTTAGCAACCCTAGATCAGTCATGGAGAATGCTTCGCTCAAAGCTGACTTGATGCCTCTCAATCCAACAACTAAGCCACTAGTAATGAGCAAGTCATCCACATATAGAACAATCAACAGTAAGAAGCCTCCCTTTTGTTGCATGTAGACATTGCAATCATACTTGATCCTCTTGAGTTTATGTGACATTAGGAAGGCATCCATCTTGGCATACCATGTGCTTTGGGCTTGCTTAATCCCATAGAGATATTTCCTTAGTTTGCAAACCAAGGAGGAATCTTCAGTGTACCCCTCAAGTTGTTTCATATAGATCTCCTATTCCAGGTCACCATGGAGGAAGGCACTCTTCATATCCATGTGATGTACCTTCCACCTCTTCGAAGCTGCAATGGCCAAAACTAGCCTTATGGAGCCCATTGTTACAACATGAGTGAATGTATCGTTGTAGTCTAGCCCATGGACTTGTGACTACCCCTTGGCCATTAACTGAGTCTTGTACTTGGTAGTGGTCCCATCAGCTACTAGTTTGGTCTTGTAGACTCATTAGCACTGAACTAGATTTCTCCTAGGAGGTAAGGAGACAATCTTCCAAGTCTGGTTGTCTTGTAGCGAATCAAACTCATCATCCATGGTGCCTGCCATCTTGGATCATGGAAATCCTCCTTGTAGGACTGTGGATATGACCCCATCATCATGAAGCACCTCTTTGGGAGAAGTGGATTTGTATGACATAGTGCAAGGCTTTCATCCTAATATTGATTTCTTATCCTTCTTCTATCATATGGATCCCCGACACTATTCCCAGCAACTTCATTGAGATTTTGGGCCCATTTATGGCTTTGAGTGAAAGCAGGTGTTGGATCTAGATCTGGACCTTCTTGAGGTTCATTCCCAATATCAATATCCTAAGCATATTGATCCTCATATTCAGACTTCGAATCTAAAATATTAGTTAAAACATCATCATCTGCAAATGGAAATGATTGAGTAATTATACCTTCTTTAGTTGGTAGTGGATCATGCACCTGATATTCTTTAAATTGAACATTGCACTCTATGAAAAACTTTTTGGTTGCAATCTCCATCAGTTTCCATGCCTTTTCATCATCTGCATATCCCAGTAGTATGCGTTCGCTGCTATGAGCTTGGAAGGATTTCCTCTTGTTAGTAGGAATTCTGGCCCGTGCTTTGGATCCAAAAAGCCTCAAATGTGAGACATTGGGCTTATGTCCCATCAATGCTTCGAAAGGAGTGATCCCAATCACTAACTTGTAAGGCATTGTGTTATATATGTACGAAGCACATTTTATTGCTTCAGCCCACATATATGGAGGAATATTTCTTGCTTCAAGAAGGCATGTAGCCATCTCTTTCAAAGATCTCTTCTTCCTCTCAATTACACCATTTTGTTGTGGTGTATGGGACTGAGTGTTGCATTTGAATACTGTTGAGATACACAACTGCTAGAATTATCTTTTGATGTACTCTCCTCCATTATCTTATATGAGTGCTTTGATCTTCTTCCCAAGAGTGTTCTCAACTAAGGCTTTGAAATTTTTAAAGGTTTCAAACACCTTAGACTTATGCTTGAGGAAGTAGACCCAACAATACATTGAGTAGTCATTAATGAAGGCTAAAAAGTATCTATATCCATTCATAGATGTTGTGGGAATTGGTCTAGAGACATCACTGTGAACCGGGTCAAATACAAAGACAACTCTTCTTTCCTTCCCAACCTCATACCTTTGCTCTGGGTGCTTACCTACCAAGTTGTTAGCACTCAGAATCACACCCAAGGTTGTGGGAAGGCGGACCCTGAGGTAACAACAGAACCACTTTAGGAAGGGGAGATGGCTTCTCCAATTCCAGAGAGGGATCTCCCATAGATGTATAATAAGGCTAGACATAATTTCACAAAATGGATATCAAATAGTTAGTGGTTGGTGTTACAGAGAGAAATTCCTATGGCTTGGGGTACCACAACAGACAGACTTGACTCCAGAAATCAATCTTTCCCAATATGCAATAGAAATAAAATGTCTTAACACTAAAGGATCAGACCTCGTACCTTATTCCGGACGGTTGAAGTAGATCCCCGTTGAGCTTTCCAATCTTCAGCTTGAATTGATATAATACTTCCTCAACAACAAGTAAACAATACAAGCATACTATATATCATGGTGTTAGATCTATTCTAGCATATATAATCAATAATGTAAAAGCATTTGACATATTCCAATGGATACAATATTCAATCAAATACACATCGTTGGACAAGGAAAGATAGTTCTTATTAATATAAATTAGAGTTTACAAGATAGATACAACCTTTGACGGCACGTCTGCGAATCGGAGAAACTGAATCCCCCACTTGGGCCTCCACCACCTCAATCCTCCATCTCTCGATAGCAAGCTCACTAGCAAAGGCAAGCTTGGGAAGAACACAACAGTGCTCCAAAGGGACAAAGGGATGTAGACTCAAGTATAGTTCTGGCAACAATGGACTATGTTTCGTTGCTTCAATCTCTTTATATGCTTTCAATGTACCAAGGGGTTCCTTATATAGCTTCACAAGGGATAATGAAGGGTCGAATCCGAGCAATCTCAAGGCATATGGAAGGCCAGGAGTCGAATGAGTCGGATCCAAGTCAAGGAAAACTCCAAAAGGATTTGGACTTATGCACACATCCCGATGTACACGGTTATAGGAGTCAAACCTGCGTATGTACGCGGTTATCGGGGAAAAAGCCGCGTATATCATTTTTTATATAGTTTTAGGGATGATCAAGGAAACATCAAAGGATAAAATATGGTCCATGGGGTCTAAAGAGTCTACAGCGAGACAGGGGAAGGCCATACAAAGTGTGATTCACCTGGAGTGGTGAAATCTGCTATAACAGATGCCCCCTAATGTGTGAGGTCAGAGGGGTCATACGATGGCCGAAATACATTATAAGTCCATCCCAGAAGTGGAGTGATGAAGGATCCCAAATGGAAGACTAGCCACCCAATCAGCATAGTACAATGATACAACTCTGCATATAACTGCAAGTACATATAGCAGTCCCTGATACATAAGAGTACAATGGCCATGAATAGGCATAATACATGATATCACATATGTGGTCATCGCCGCGTACAATATACATAGATCAGAATCTCCATGATGAAGATATACAAGGGACCATGATCTCCAAAATCGCTGAAGATATACAATAGATCAAGATCTCCATAGTGGCTGGAAATATCTGACATACACTGGAATCAAGTCACGAGAGCTGAAATGTCATGAACACTGGCACGATCAAGGAGGTAGCATATAAGAGATGCCACCAGTCTGGAAGGTCTTCTACACAAACCGCTACGAGTCCATGTCCTACTATGCAAATAGAGGTGTCGAGGTCGAACATAGTAGTCCATCGTCTGATTACTGGTCATTGATGTATACCGTTAACAGACGCGAGATTACCCACCGATAATGAAAATGGGAATCAAGGTACTAGAGTGCAAACTAACAAGTGTGAATAGATGTGTTGAGGTCAAACACTTGAGAGAATCCATCGATCAGGGGACATTGATGTATTCCCAAAAAACTGTCGATGGCGAGAGAACCTGCCACTGATGACTGCAAGTCTCAAGGCACTCAAAAGGACTCTAGACTCCAATCCCAGAATAAATGATCTGAAGTCGATGGGATGAAATCCGCTGGAAGGAGGGCATTAAGGCATCCCCCATCATCCAACACGAGGTACTCAGCAAAGCTGTCTAATGTGGAAGGACTCGATCATAAAGTGCACAAACCAGTAATTGTACCGGGAATGACTGACATGCAAAGTCAAGATAACTGAGGAATAGCCGACACAGGTTTCAACTTCCTTCGAACAAGAGCATAACAGCGTATGGTGACTGAATGAAGGTAGCATAGACTCGATATACAAACTGGGACATCTCAGTGACATAGGAGGCATCAACAGAGGCTCCATAGGGACTGGAAGCTTAACCAGTCGGTGGAGATAAACTCAGATAAACAAGTATAACTCCTAAGTCAAACTATAAACCAACCAATGGATGTGATATATAGTGCTCTGTTCGAAGGCGACACGACTCGACAGCTGCCAAAGATAACATCTTTCCTTGTCCGGCTTTTTGGTTTTTTTGGACTTTTTCAGTTATTTGAAAAGCTTGAAAAAAGAATAAACTAGCTTTATAGTTACAAACTAGGAGGAGACGAGTGTCATAAGGGCAAACAAACTAGTTCCAAGCAGTGGAACATACCTATGCTCAATGCAAGGATACATGTGTAGGATATCGACACTCGGGGGAAAATCCCCTCCCGAAAAAAAGGGAATCAAGCTGCGAAGGATATACAAAATGGCTCTGCATGGCTAGACATGAGACAAGCTCGGGCTATAAGGCTGAAACTCAGTGTCAGGGGATCCGACATAAAGCTCAATAAGGCAGGCAAAGCTCATGATAATGCATTCACAACTTGACATAGGGGGAGTCCGGAGGGAAACGGGCCAGCATAAGATCAAGAGGAGTATGAGACTCTTGCGAAATGTCATGGCAGTACTATACAACGGACTCCTAGACCTAAGAGATGACTCATAGCATGGGTACCAAATGCAAAGGGTAGCTAAATAGGGCACCCATGTAAAAGAAAGATCTACCATTCACATAGTACCACTTCTAACAACGACATGAAGGTTCCGTGATACCATGGAATGGGTTCGTACCTAAGGTTCAGATGGAACGGTCATAAGGCAATGCATAAGTGCAAGCGGATGTGAAATCCTAACCTATATGCCAGTTCAGACATAATACCTGTGACAGGCACGAACGGGTCGAAACCTCGGAGAGAGTGTACAAAAAGTGGATCCTACATGACAACCATATTAGTTCAACATAACCCAACATAGTCAATAAAGAATCCAAACTATAAGATATAGGGAGGAATGATCATGACAAATGCACCCAAAGGAAACAATGTGGTGAACGATAGGACATAAAAAGGAATGTAAGGTGTAGACCCAACATTCACGCATCAACTACCACCCCCATGAGGGTGACCACTAGTGTAAAGACCGAACGAAGGGAAAAAATCCTCTACAAATGGAGTAGAGGATGGAAGATGACCATTCCCAAATCTATGAGCACGGTAAGGGGCTGTGATGCCCCCAAGTATGACACCAGAGTCCATACTAGGACCAAGACAGGTGATAGGATACCAGGCATGCCGAAAATAAAAGGACCTGAACTCAAGAGAGCATAAATATACTCAAGTAACCACGATCCCAGAGGCCAACTAGCGCACAAAGAGCACACTCCTAAGAAAATCTACAGCCTAAATACAATAAAACCCAAGGGGAGGATATGTGAGCTCTTGAATGCAGCAGGTATGTCTCACCTAGGAGAGGCTCGAAACTCCCATACACTACAAGCGGAGGTACATGTTGTAATCTCACAGAGCACATAAGGTTACCAATAATACATACTAAAACATAACTATAAATCAGATACAAGAGACAAGAATAGATAGGAAAACAGATTATATTAATGTAATGAGTTCATACAAGGTAGAGAACTGAATTGAGTTCTTGCTTGGCTCAACAGCCTAATGTATACAAGTTACAAACAGTTACAAAATAACTACCTGTCGGTTCGGTGAACCGACGCGACTGTTAGTTAGCCGACTAATCTTTCTAGTTAGTCGGCCGACCGACTTAGTCGGCTGATCGACTAAGTCGGTCTTCATCCAAGTCGACTTCGTCGACTTGCTCCTTCTACATCTCCCCCACGAACAAAAGGTTTCTTCGTCCTGAAGAAACAGGGAGGTACAAAAAACGAACTCTTGTCGAACCATTCAGACTTGCTCTTGCTGTGGACTGTGTAGACGGATGGTCGGTCTCCTCTGGACGCAGACTTCGACAATAGCTGGAGCTGTGATGGCAAGATGATGCTGAAAGTCGGTCCAACTCTGCAATGCCTTATGGATATCGATTGCTAAGGTAGTGAGACTTGAAAGGATCGACATCTTTTCGGACATGGGGATTTCTGCTATATTCTCCATGTTGGGACCCAACAATTGGTTTTGCTCTTCTGCAGCATTGATGAGTCATTTCATCTGTGGGCAGATGATGTCGAATTTCTCTAAATTGGGAAGGGCCTGTTGAACCCACTGATGTGCCTCTCATTCTAGCTTCTGCAGTTTGGTGGTCTCCATCACAATTTGTTCTTCAATGGTCTGCCTCAGTTCTGCCTCTGTCGACTTCCGGCCCTCCAAAGCCTGAATGCCCTGTCGCGCCTGCCTTGTCTGCTGATAGACCTGCCCATAGTGAGTAGGCCAATCTCATAATACTTCCTCAGTGACAACTGATTCTTCCATATGATCCTGTAGAACCTTGTATGCCTCTGAGAATACAATGTGTTGGGCTAGGAGCAGTCAAACAGTCCCCTCCTTTTTCTCTTCCTTAGTCTCTTGCATCCGGGTCTGGACGGTCGATACCATCGTCTCAAAGAGCTGATATGCTCTTTCCAGTGGTCGATCTGTGTCGACTTCGATAGGGCCTGGTATCACGTCCTGTACTAGAGCTCTACATCTGCCGAGAAACTCGACTTCCTCTGCATTTTTGGCTACAAGCTCTTTATTTTTTCGATCTGTCCTTTTCTTTGACTCTTTGGCCACAATTTTAAGGAGTTGGCTGACCTCTGTGTCGTCCAAGGAACTTGCATCCCTTAGGCTAATCCGGAGACCGGATGTTCTATGATGCTCTTTCGTTTTCTTCTGTTTGTCTGTCTGTTGCTCTTGGGTATCCTCAGCAGTTGAGGTTGGGTCCGTGGTTGGTGGAATGGATGTCGAGGGTTTTTCTGGTTGGTTAGGTGGTATAGAAGTCGGGGGTGTTTCTTTTTGAGGAGGTGGTATAGAAGTCGGGGGTGTTTCTTTTTGAGGAGGTGGTATGACCACTTCCGGTTGTGAAGATAACGGTGGCTGTGATGGGTTTGGCTGTAATTCTGCTGGTGGGGATTTTGACGGTGGTGGTGGTGGTGAAGGAGGTTGTGATGATGGTGGTGTTGGGGACGGAGTGGGGGTATGGATAGGGGTCGAAGGGTTGGCTGGAGTGTGTTGTGAACTTTGGTCGGAAGAGATACCTGCTTTCAAAGGTGTAGTGGGTAGGTCGTCCTAGGTGTCGGTGTTGATTGGCTCTGTGATAGACTTTGATGTTCCTATTACATCACCTTGTTGGTCTCGGGTGAATGTCGTCGTAACAGTTGCATAGGGATTTTTGCTTGCATAGAGAGGAGCTTTTGTTTGTATTTTCTGGGCCGACTTAAACAGTCCAGGAAGTGTCGCGAAGAAAGCTTTAAGCTCAGCGTCCTTGTCGACCCTGGCTTTGAGTGCCTCCGGGATGGCGCTGTGATATTCCTCATGGGGACTGTCTACCTGCTGTACTGGTGCTTGCTCCTCGACTATGGTTGTCGGGGTTGGGGGGGGAGGGGTCGACACAAGGTCGACCACATTTTCAGGTGTCGATGCCATTTTTGCTTTCTTTGGCTGACCCTCCAGAGCTCCTGCGTCCAGATACTGTTGAAACTGAATTTCAACTGATACTTTATTTGCATGGGCATCCTCGACAATGTCGACGGCCGCGGCTGCTAGTTCCTCCTCATCGTCGGACGAGTCAGCCAGAATAAGCTTGCGCTTACCCCTACCTTGTTGTAGTTTTTGGGCCTTGATTTTTTTCCTGGAGACAGCTATCTCCTTAGCCAGCTTCTTAATCATGCCTCTGGATAAAGCATATTCCGGGTCGTCGCCTTCGACTTCACCTGTCGGTACTTGAGTGGGGTCGACGGTTGCTGGAGCCGGAGGAGTTGTCTGATGCTGTGGTTGTACTGTTGGTTGTTGTTGTTCTGTCGGCTGGGGGTCGACTACCTTTGCAGTCGGAGGTTTGACAGTGATGTGTACCTGACTAGTGGGCATGGTCGGGGTATCCTCCGACACAAATGTGCTGATGTATAAGTTGAGCTCGTAGTCTTCTTCTTTTTCCTGGTCGGTGAGTGGATCTATGATGGAAAAGTCGACCTGTTTGGTAGCCTCTAGAATTGGTATCTTTGTCTGCGCTTGTCGGGTCAACTCTTGAAAAATCTGGTCGACCGTCGGATAGTAGTCGAGGTTCTGGGCTTTGGGGTCCTGACCTCGCATGTACCATACTGATGTATGATCAAGTTCTAACTGTAGATGAGACTCAGCAGGGAGATTTCGTCGGATGTTCTGGGGCACCCTCCACCTCATCGTGTGAACCTTCAACTGCTAGAACCAGTTTTCCAAGAAGACTTTCCCCTGTGCCAGCTCATGCAGGGTGCCTTTTTGTGAAAAGGGTTTAAAGCGGTGCATTTGAAAAATTGGTCGGCTCCCAGAAAATTGGACTACCTTCCGGACAAATATGGTACATAACAATCCATAGAATGAGAGAGGGGAACTTGATCATACCTTCCGTCTCTTGGCATCTTTCGCATATGGTTTTGATCATGTCGGCAACATAATCTCCCCATCGGTAGATCCGACCGTCGATCGCGATTGTGTCGATAGCTTCCAGCATCTCCAGTTTAAGGTCGCTACCCTGACCTGCCAATGTAAGGGTGATTGCTATGATTTTAGCCACGATTTGTGGCGTCCTTGTCGCAATCTGTTCGATCATCAATCCTTTGGAGTTCTTTCCCGACAGTGAGCCTGTAAGTTCTTGGACTAACCCGTCTTTGATCCCAATAGGTACAGGACTGCCTTGGTTGGACAGACCTGTAAGCTTGGAGATAACATCCCCAGTGATGTCAATCGGCTGGTCGAAGTAGAATCGGCCATTGTGGTAACGACTGCTAATGAATTTAACAGCTGCTTCTTTTGTCCCACCGAAGCTTGCCATCAGTGGTGCGTTAGCGTAGTTGAAGATGGTGCTCTTCCGAATTTTCTCAGCAGCCTGGGTCATTCTATTGTCAACATAGGCCCACTCTTGGATCTCTGTCCAGAGTTTCTGGAATGGGCCCTCCTGTACCTTTGCGTTTTTGATGTTCTTTAAGCGGTTAAGCAAGGGGGTTTCCTCCGCTTGCAGCTCCTTTGCCTTGGTCGCGGCTCTGGTTAGTTTGGGTGCCATTGCGTCGGACTGGTCGGGGTTTTGACAGAGTTCTTGGTCTTTGGTCGACTAAGATTGCGGGTGCTTTGAGGGTAATTGGTGGGGTGAATGAACCTTCGACTGTCCATTATTTATAGGCGTGGGTGAGGTTGAGGGTCGAAATGGGTGTATTAATGGCGGACTTGACAGTCCAGCTGCAATACTTGAGTGCGACTTAATGGAGGATCTGTTTCGGCGCTCAAGGCCATCAATGCGTGATGGGACTTTCGAAGTTGATGGTCGGTGTCGTTGGTGAAAATGGTCGGCCTGACTGGTCGATGAAGATGGTCGATGGTGGTGATTTCGGTTGTCGAAGTAGTGAGTTGCTGTCAAGGCTTGTTGTGTCGGATGTATTATTTTGTTTTGGAATTTTTCTATCGTTTTATGGGTTTTGATTGACGGTTGAGGTCATTATTTGATTTTATTTATTTATTTATTTTTCCAGTTTCTGTAACGTTTGAGTCGGGCTCCATTCACGAGCTTTCGAAATACTAGGCCCTGTGATGTCTTCAGTCGGACTGAACCGTTGGGATGTAGTTCTTCGACAACGTAAGGTCCCATCCATTCTGTGTGTAATTTCTTGGGTTTTCCTTTGACTCAACTATTATAAAGTAAAGCAAGGTCGCCGACCGAGAGGTTTTTGTTTTTGATGTTATGGTCGTGCCAGGCTTTCTGTTGTTGTTTGTGAATTGCCTGATGCTGG
Source organism: Pseudotsuga menziesii (assembly GCA_001517045.1). NCBI lineage: Eukaryota > Viridiplantae > Streptophyta > Pinopsida > Pinales > Pinaceae > Pseudotsuga > Pseudotsuga menziesii. The sequence continues at coordinate 57,634 of LPNX010771527.1, forward strand.
ATAGCCATGATTCTATGTTCTTCTAGCTTACTGAGTTGAAATAGTCGGTCCTTTCTTGCCTGTTTGACATCGACATGTAGTATCTGTGCAATAATAGGTGTCTGCTGTCGGAAATGTAGGGGGACGACTGCTTCATGCCCGTAGACTAGTCGAAAGGGGGTTTGATCGGTCGATCGCTTATATGCTGTCCTATATGCCCAAAGAACCGCAGGGATTTTCTCATCCCGGTCATCTTTGTCGGTACTGCATATTTTGGTTAACCCTTTTGTTAGTGTTTTGTTAAAAGCTTCAATCGCGCCGTTCGACTGAGGATGATATGCAGTGCTTCGTCGGTGGTCGATGTGAAACTGGTCGGTCAAATTTTGGATGGTTTTGTCGATAAAGTGTGATCCTTGGTCGCTAATCAATGTGAGTGGGCATCCAAATCTAGTGATAATGTTTTCGTAGATAAACTTAGCAGCTACCTCACTTGAACATGTATCGACGGGTTCAACTTCTACCCATTTGGTGACATATTCCACTGCCGTGATGATATATCTTGCACCTGATCATTTGGATGGGATAGGAAAAGGTCCTATGAAGTCTATGGCCCAAAGTTCGAATGTGAGACTAGGGTTTACAGATATCAAGGGCATTTCTGTGCTCGGCAGAGGTCGACCAAGTCGTTGACATCTATCGCATCGACTAACAAAGTTTTTGCAATCTTTGTGGATTGTCGGCCACCATAAGCTCGACTGTTGGATTTTTCTTGCAGTTGTATCCGCTTGAAAATGTCCTCCTGCAGGTCCATAGTGTGCTTCATGCATGATTTGTTCTCTCTCATGGTCGAGTACACAACGTCTGAGAATGTCGTCTAACCCCATTTTGTACAAAAATCCATTGATGAGGCTGTAGGGTGTAGCCTTCATAGCTAAGATTTGTTTCTTCTTGGTGTTCAGACCTTCGGGTGCCTGACCTGTCTCTAAGAACTGAGCTATCTCTGCGAGTTATTCGGGTACTGCTTCTATGCGAAATAGATGTGCATCCGGCAAGTCGTCGTCAATTCCGGTCGGTTCCTCCCCTGTGTCTATACGTGATAGGTGGTCGGGTCCGACATTTAGCTTTCCTGGTCGGACCACCACTTCAAACTCAAATTCTTGAAAAAGAAGTAACCATCGACAAATTCTTCCATGATGAAGGGGTTTATTAACAAGGTACTTCAAAGCTTGATGGTCGGTATAAAATATGAAAGGGTTGGCCAATAGGTAATGTCGATACTTCTGGAGGGAAAAGACCATACCTAGGGCTTCTCGTTCAGTGGTCGAGTAGTTCCTTTCAACTTTATTTAATTTTCGACTGCTGTATACTATAGGGTAATCCATCCCATCATCCCCTGGCTGAGGAAGGATGGCTCCAATTGCGATGCCTGATGCATCAATATGCACATGAAATTTGGTTGACCAGTTTGGAAATTTAAGTATGGGAGCTTCGACCAGTTTTCTTTTCAATTTGTCAAAGGATATTTGGCATTCTTCTGTCCACTTAAATTCTTGGTCTTCCTTTAGTAATTCTTCTAGAGGGTAGGTCATGTCTGAATAGTGTCTTATGAACTTCCTATAGTATCCTGTATGGCCCAATAACACCCGGACCTGTTTAGGGTTTATTAGGGGTTTTAGGTCGAGGATGATTTTTATTTTGGCAAAGTCGACCTTTATACCGTCTTTGCAGATAATATGCCCTAAGAGTATGCCTATGGGAGTCATAAAAATACATTTCTTAATATTTAGGGAGAGTTGTATCTGTCGACATCGCTCCAGCATAAGTCGGAGCCATGTGCAGTGATCCTTTAGGGTGGAATATATAGTCCAGTCGTCGAAGTATACTGCCATGGTCTTATAGATATACTCTTGGAATGTTTTGACAACACTTCGAGAGAATACTGCAGGTGCATTCTTCAACCCAAAATGCATAACTCTGTAGGCAAAGGACCCAAATTCACATACAAATGTTGTTTTCTTTTGATCCTCTTTTGCTATGGGTACTTGATTATATCCTGAAAATCCATCTGTAAATGAATAACATTCATGGTCTGCAACTTCATTCAGGATTTCATCAGCATAGGGGGTGGGGAATGGATCTGTGAGTGTGACTTTGTTGAGCTCCCTAAAGTCGACACAAATTATTAACCTGGTCGGGTCATGTTTCTTGAGCTGTACGACCATGGGACTTGCCCATTCCGATTGGTCGATAGGGTAAATGATCCCTGCTGCTAACATGTTGTCTATTTCCTTCTTAACTATCTCCTTGTACTTATGAGCTAGTTTGTAAGGTCGTTTCTTGACAG
>LPNX010771527.1:66922-89777 GCA_001517045.1 Pseudotsuga menziesii
GCAAGCTCACTAGCAAAGGCAAGCTTGGGAAGAACACAACAGTGCTCATAGTTCTGGCAACAATGGACTATAGTTTTGTTGCTTCAATCTCTCTATATGCCTTCAATGTACCAAGGGGTTCCTTATATAGCTTCACAAGGGATAATGAAGGGTCGAATCCGAGCAATCTCAAGGCATATGGAAGTCCAGGAGTCGAATGAGTCAGATCCAAGTCAAAAAAAACTCCAAAAGGATTTGGACTTATGCACACATCCCGATGTACGCGGTTATAGGAGTCAAACCTGCGTATGTACGTAGTTATCGGGGAAAAAGCCGCGTATATCATTTTTTATATAGTTTTAGGGATGATCAAGGAAACATCAAAGGATAAAATATGGTCCATGGGGTCTAAAGAGTTTGCAGCGAGACAGGGGAAGGCCATACAAAGTGTGATTCATCTGGAGTGGTGAAATCCGCTATAACAGTTGGAAACAAAATGAAGATATATCGGGATATGGAGTCAAAAATCCCAATGAAACAGAGCAGTTTTCATAGGAAAACGCTTGCAGGAGCAAGGTAGTGTCTTGATCACTGTCGTTATGTTTAGGGTCTAGTGGTAATAGCATAAGATGACAGTTCGCTAGCTTAGAGCACCACAGGGATGAATTCTACACCAGTTTTGGAAGAAAAGTTTAGTGGATATCAGAGACAATGGCAGGAGCATATGAGTATGAATTACTATCCATTATACATCGAGTCTACGACATGAAGAGAAATATAATGTAAAAGATAACATGAAACACATGCACATGAGAAAAGAAAACTACATACTGTAATTTGGAAACACACAGGAATTCCTACATTCATATAACCAGCATTCGGCTTTGTACTTGTATTAATTCAAAAAGGTATTACAAACACAATAGTCTTGCAAATTCAAAACCAACCAACCCTTTTTCCCTTTGTGGAAGTCTCTTTATAACGCTTCAGGCCCCTGAGATTAATCTCGAAACAGGGCGAGAAGCAGGTTACAAATCACGATCAAAATTCTAACAAACTAGAACGTGGCATCTCTGCCACGATTTACATGTATCAAAAAAACATTATGGAGCAAATGTGCGTGCTTGGTCCAAATGACAATGCGACTCTTCTAGTTTTGAGCTCACTGGCCTTGAAAACGACGTCTCAGGATGTTTTTGGGTGGCTCGTTGTTGATTGGGACCGAACCATTTACCTATTTGTCAAGTCTGCAACATGTCTTCCTCCTTTCCATTTGTGTTCATTTCGTGCTCAAATGCACCTTTTTGCATGGGCTCAAGGCTGGCAAGGAAGTTCGTGTCCCTTCCATGCTCAATCTTCCTTACAGCTCCCCCCTCTCCTGATAGCACTGTTATACAAGGGGGTTTAAAGAAGGGCCGCATTACTTCTGGCAGTAACAAGCCTCTGAAGTGGCTTGTCATTCTTGTACTCTTTACCTCCCATGAGGATGGTTCTCTTGCAGGAAATACGACGGGGTGTGTCTTCGACCTCCTCACCACCTTAGAAAAAGTTGGCAAGTGGAATTCACAAAGGCAGTGATGAAGACTTTGGACCCCCACCCCTCCAGTACGAGCATTCGCTCCTATAAGTAGCCTCTAAAAATGGTCATCATGTATTGAGGCTTTGGAGGAAGCAGCCACATCTGGAGGTTTTGGGGGAACATCCATGGCACATGAAAATCCAGGTACAATTCTCGCGGGGGTATGGCCCTCTATTAATATAGTAATGCCTTCACCAGCCTCAGGAGGTCCATTTAATACGATGAATGTCCCTGTCACGACCTTGCTGACACCTGAAGGATCCTCTAATACAATGAACGTCTCTTCCCTGATGGTTGATGCATCCTTGGTAAAATGATCATGGGAGTGTAGGAATGTAGAGATATGCTCTCCAATCAACAACACACCTTGATAGACAAGCTTTTCAAACCAAAAGGCCATCACATATATCCTCTAGAACTCTCAGAACTTTCAGCAGACTGGCACTCTAAGTTTCTTTTCCACACTCACTTAATCTCTGTTTTTCAGTGGCTATGAAGTGTAGCGTTTAAATAGAGTTGGAGAACTGGACACAGTGATGACCCATCAACATCCTTTCGCACTTCACCATTGATTATCATGATGACAGCACAAGCAAACACGTGAGCCTAGGATCTATTCTTCCCGGTGGAGATCTAGTCACGTCGCGTTCTCTGTTGGGGAATCCCCTTATTGGATGTGGAAAAGACCTTTGGCATTATCCCACATTGTCGATCATTTGGCTCAAGTCACACGGACTTGATGTTTCTTTCCCTTTCTTCCTTGTCGATGATAGTATCAGAACGGTTCCCCTTCGTCACGTCTTCTCGCTTCGTGTGGAAGCTCTACCTGTCCTCTGCAATTCGACCTTCTGTGAGATTGTCTAGATTTTAGCAAGCTTGATGCAGTGATATTTGGGTTTAGGAGGATTGTCTATGTCGTGGAGCCAACTCTTCCATCACAGGCCCTCTTTGACGGTGTCGGGATATCTGATTTCCCGTCGCTTCGGCCCTTCACACATCTGCATCGAGATTTCGTACTGACAAGGTCTTTTTAGAACAAGCAGACCATATGCACAGTTGTACATTTCACCTCTGAATTCCCTTGTCTGCGACATTAGACAATTGCCATCCTTTTGGACCTTTAGATCTGAAACTCCTTTCGATCTTGACCGCACATGTGTACTGAAGTACCAATTTTCACGAATCCACGAGACGATTTGCCTCGTGCATGTCTCCTCAGCGGAGGAAATGTCCATCGTAGATCTTTCTTTGGTGAGATTTGCACTGTCAAATGTCACTGCTCTTTAACTCATTTCGCTGATTGGGAAACCAACACTTCCGCAAGCATTTAGATTTGGTGAAATTGATCTTGTCTGTAGATTTTCCCTCTGTCAATCGTGGCCGTTGGAACTCATGGTCGCTTTAACGCCATTTCGTAAGGATGTAGAGGTAATTTCAATCGCGCTTATGCTATTCGCGAAAACCCTTTCGACCGTTGATTTGGTATGTCCTTCGATCGTCATTGCAAAAGATGATTCCCCTTTAACACAATTTCTTACCCACCTTGAGACTGGAATTTTTATGCACTTTTTGGCTGTGGTCGCTCTGTCCCACCTTTCTGCCATCTCCCGCAGTGCGAAAAATAGTGATAACACAAGCAACCATTATAGACACCTTCAGAGGACTTGATGAGCTTAACCATCTCTTCATTGTGCAGCTGCTCGAGATATTTAAAATTTAGATGGACAAATATTTCATGCTAAATCTTGCTTGTATCGTTAGCACGAGTCAATAAGGCACTTGAATATGAGTTAGGAAGAAAGTGAGAAAAATCATATGCCTTGAAGGCATGATTTGCAGCTCATTTCGCTATCAGATTCCCAATAGAAATTTCAGAGATCTCCGCTAATTCAAGATAAAATGTGACTCACTTGGGTGAGCTAGTATGGGTCATCTAGTATACAGACAACATCTTTGCTACCAAGAAAGGGACATAGAGCACATTCTTGAAAACTCCATGCTCAAATTTGATGGAACCTTTCCATATAGCTGGGATTTGTGAGTCATCTCCCATGTGGATGTTAGGTCCTCCAAAGAGGTACAGAGAAGATAAAGATTCTTTGGAGGAAACCATGTGGTTGGAGGCTCCAGAATTAATGAGAAAAGCTTTTGGTTGAGAAAATTCTACCTTCAAAGCACGGTATCTCTCATGATCTTCAGTCTTGTTTCCAACATCAAACTTCTTTGCACCTTTAGGAAGGGCAATATTGATTTGATCATAGGATCATAGAAATTTGGTATATGGTTTTCTTCATACATAGATTCTATGGATGATTTTATTAAATTAAGCACATAGATCTATGGACCAAGACACAACTCACAAGATAGATCATACAATTTACTCAGCAATTGAAGAATGAAACAGTGCAAAAATGGCTTACAAATGTGAATGCTTTCATTAATAAAAAAGTAATTAGATAATTAATTACAATGAAGTACAATGCCTAAATAGCCTCATGCAATTCGAATTCATGTGAGGAAATTGAATTGATTGGACTCTACTTGAATGAATGGTTAACTGATCTTGTCTAAATCATTATTGGAGTTCATCAGAGTTCAAAACCCAAACTCAAGTGTCTAATTCAGTGTTGACTAGTCTAACTAATTGAGGTAGGTGAGTAAATGCGCCTCACTTACATGCAGCCATGCAATCCTAGCGCTAACTGAACTGAATGTAAGGGACTAGAACTGAATGTAACTGACTCCTAGCTGAGCTTGACTAGTCACCAACTGAACTCAACTGATGGAGGTTGGTATCAGCACTCCCAATGGCTCCTAATTTGTAGGGATTGATATAGGATGCTCCTAAACTGATGCATGCAAGTGGAATCAGTGGCAGTTGGCCTCAATTAGTGTTCCCCACACTTTAGTAATTGGTACATGTGCCCCAATTAGGCCAAGTGGACCCAATGGTGCTAGTGACTAAAAATAGACTGAAAGGAATCTAGATTTAGACATACTCTGATTTAGACATAATTGACCAAATTGGACAAGGGAAGATCATAATCCTAACACCCCCTCTGAATGCTAACTTGGACAATTTGTGGGACCTGGTAACTAAGACCATAGGTCACCCATTACAACAAGTAAAGTAAATTCTTAACACAAGGAGCTGGGGGGGAAACCACATGGGAAAAAAGACCCCCCCACCCCCCCTAACTAAGCAGGTAGAATCAGGATTAAAGTTTGAAAAACTTGAAAATACGTTGCTGCAATTTCTGTGATGTAGCAAAGCAGCATGCATGATGTTTTGTGCACAGGTATCATGGGGTCTGGCATGTGGACTTCTCCATCTTCTCCCAAAATGATGATGGAAGGAAGGAGGAATGTAACCTTTTCCTCTTTTTGGATGAAGAGGTGTATGATCCACTCTATTATTCTGAATGCAGTGTTGATCAACCCTTTCCATGTTGCATCTCACAGGGAGTTTGTTGCATCTCTCTAAAGGAGGTGAGATTGCATGACATAGCGCAAGGGTCTTTCCCTTCTGAGTGTCAAATGGATTTCCATTCATCTTCCTAGCTTCCCACTTGGGAGTAGGGACTGGATCTAGATTTGAATCACCCTAGATCTCAATCTCATAAACTAATACAACTGGTTATGCAATACAAGTGGAAACTGCAAAAGAAGTAGATGGAATGTTTATACCTTCCCTTGCAAGTAGCTGCTGAGAGTGCATTGGTTCTGGAAATGGCATGAAGTGTGAGAACTCATATGCCTTGGAGGCATGATTTGCAGTACACTTTGCTATGATGTTCCCAGTAGAGATATATGTGATCTCCACTGAGTCAGTACCAAATACCACTCGCTTTGGAGAGCCAATATGAGTCATATGGTATACAGATAACAAATTTGCAGCTAAGGAGGGCACATAAAGCACATCTTTGAACTTTCCATGTTCAAGCTTGATAGAACCCTTCCCTTTGGCTTGAATTTTCCTGTTATTTCCCATCTGAATACTAGGACCATCAAAAGACTGCAAGGAAGAGAATGATTCTCTGGATGCAACCATATGATTGGAAGCTCCAGAATAAATGAGGAAGGCATGTGATGTTGAGCAGCTAGCCTTCAGTGCATGGAATGTATCTTCATATTCTTCAGTTTCTTCTCTATGGTCAGCCTTCCTTGTGCTAGCAGGTACAGTAATGTTATGTTTCTTCAGAAGAAGATCCATCTCATCAATTATTCTTCTCATGCAGGAGCTTTCTGGATGAAAGCCTTTTCCGCAGTAAGAACATAATGTCTTTCCTTTGCCATTCTTCTTGCTTCTCTTCAAACTTGAAGGCTCTTTTGAATGCTCTTTCTCTACAGTAGACTCATCCTTTTGCTTCTCTTTATCATTCACTACCTTAGGTCCTCCTGCAACCGGTGCTTGATATCTGGAAGATCGAATGACCCCCATTTGGATCAACTTGTCATGCTCCTGAGTGAGAGATTCAATGAAGGAGTTAAGAGTAGGCATTTTCTAGTTTGGATTAGAGAGCTTCATAGAATGAAATGTTGATACAAAGACTGAATAGTCTGCACCAAGTTTGGAGAGAATGTCAAGGATGAGTTGATCATCCTCCTTCTCAACCTTGCACAACTTCAATTGGAACACTAGATGCTTGAATTTGGTGAAGAATTCATTTGGTGTTTTGAAATTGGCTGGATGAAGAGAAATCAACTCATTCTCCAGCTTATAGATCCTTAGATCATCCTGCTTGTCAAATACGGAAGCAAGCTTATCCCAAACCTCCTTGGGAGTCTTCAATCCATTGATGTGGAAGAGAATATCTCGAGAGATTGAGAGGCACAAGCATCAATATGCTTCATCAAGCCTATTCCAATACTTTTCTTTGTCAACATAATGAATTGGCTCTCTCTCTGTCTCCATTGTGAGTTTGAAGAGTCTTTTGGAGTGTAGCTGCATCTCCATGTCCTCCATCCATTGGTGGTAGTTGAAAGGAGTGAGAAGCTCCATTGGAGGGGCCATTTGGAATGCAATGGAAGAGACTGAGCTGCTGTAGCGAATGCAGTGAAGGAGACTGAGTTGCTTGTAGCGATTGCAGTGAAGCAGACTCATAAACCTATAAATCACACAATAAAACAAACAAAATAAGGTCGACAGTCTTCACTTTTGGAATTTTCATCACACCCAGCATAGTTGATCAAGCAATCTTGATCAACAATTCCTTTACTTGGGATATTAAGTGGTAAATTCTCCGCTTCTGGTGCAATACTGGAAGGAGCAAATTTGGTCAATTTTTTTTTGATCCAAGTATGGATCTATAGTAGGAGAAGTGCCTTGTCCTGCCAAGGCTCTGATACCATATTAAATTGAGCACATAGATCTGTTGACCAACACACAACTCACAAGATAGATTATACAATTTACTCATCAATTGAAGAATGAAACAGTGCAAAAATGGCTTGCAGCTGTGAATGCTTTCATTAATCAAAAGCAATTAGATAAGTAATTACAATGAAGTACAATGGCTAAATAGCCTCATGCAATTGAAATTCATGTGAGGAAATTCAAATTGATTGGACTCTACTTGACTGAATGGTTAACTGACCTTGTCTAAATCATTATTGGAGTTCATCGGAGTTCAAAACCCAAACTCAAGTGTCTAATTCAGTGTTGACTAGTATAACTGACTGAGGTAGGTGAGTAAATTCACCTCACCTACATGCAGCCATGCAATCCTAGCGCTAACTGAATAGAATTGAATGTAAGGGACTAGAACTGAATGTAACTTACTCCTAACTGAGCTTGACTAGTCACCAATTGAACTCAACCGATGGAGGTTGGTATCGACACTCCCAGTGGCTCCTAATTTGTAGGGATTGATCTAAGAGTCTCCTAAACTGATGCATGCAAGTGCAATCAGTGGCAGTTGGCCTCAATTAGTGTTCCCCACACTTTAGTAACCGATACATGTGCCCCAATTAGGCCAAGTGGACCCAATGGTGCTATTGACTAAAAATAGACTCAAAGGACTCCGGATTTAGACATACTCCTAATTTAGACATAATTGACCACATTGGACAAGGGAGGATTATAACCCTAACATATTTCCTCTCTTGTAGTAAGAGCACTTAGCCTTGTCAAAATAAAATTGTTTGTCCTTCTTGAAACCTAAGGCTCCTTCTGAAGGATTTTGCTTATCCTTAGGTTTGAAATCAATGTTTTTCTTCTCTTTGCCCTTTTGCTTCCCCTTTTCTTGTGCATTCTTAATCTCCATAGCTAAGATAGCTTGATTCTTGGAGGCTTTGAGATATCCCATTTGTATTAGCTTGTCTTGTTCCTAAAATAACAGATTTTTTGAAGGCATCAAGGGATGGCGTTCGCCAATTAGGATTTTCCAGACTCTCAAAGTGAAAGGTGGATACAAACAGTGAGAATGATGGGCCAAGTTTGCTCAAAATTGAGAGCATTAGTTGCTCATCCTTCTTATCAATCCCACACTACTTGCACTGCATGACAAGGGAATTGAATTTTGAGAAGAATTGTCGGATAGTTTCGAAGTTGTTGGGTTGTAGTGTAATCATCTCATTATCCAGCCTCTCAGCTCATCTTGCTTGCCAAACAGGGATTCGAGCTTCTCCCATACTTCCTTTGGAGTTTTCAGTCCATAAAGATGGAACAATAACTCCCTGGAGATGTGAATGCACATGAAGCCAAATGCTTCATCTAGATTATTCATATACTTTGACTTCTCAAGAGGCTCCTAGGGTTCAGACTCTTTGCCTATGGTGACCATGTACAGACCCTTGTTGTGCAAAACTATCTCCATATTAGCCCTCCAATCAAGATAGTTGAAGGGTGTGAGGATCCTCAGAGTTAAGGTTGTTGAATTCTCCATCTTGCATATTCAAGGAACAACTAATTCTTTAAAAATATTCAATTTACATGCAATAACACTTCAATTCAAATTCAAATCAATTCAAACACTCTCCACTTCGACATGTGCACTTTCTCTGGGTGCATCACAACTGGCTAGATTTCTCTGGAAAAAATCTAGAGGGAGTAAGGAAAGAATACTAGGAATTATGTGGAACCCAATTGCTTCTGGTGTATCAATGGAAGTTTCTGATGTTTGAAGTTGGCTTGAATACTTGCTCTGATACCATGCTTAATTTAGAAAATCTTAGGATCCTCGGGCCGTCATGAATTCACTATGAAAGAAGGTTATACGAAAGAGAAGCAATTCGGTGTACACTGATCAAACATTCATGGTGAAAATTGAACAACCGAGAGATAACATTTGGTCAATATAACATTACTTCAATTATCATTACCATGTCTATAATACAATGATGATACAATAAGGAGATTTTGAATCCATTAGGTGTGATTTGAATTTCCTAACTTTGACTGACTCTAGAGAACTCTAACCATGGAAAAACACCACTGGAGACTCACTGATGAAACTCTGGATGACTAAATCTCTTCACATTAAGTTAATTGACTAAGTTAGGTGAGAAAATGCTCCCAACTTCCTCAAATCATGTAAAAGTGGCGCTAGGCTGACTGAAGGTGAACTAATTGTGGCTGGTCAGCGCATAATTGAACATGGACCATGGTCAATTGCTAGTGATTGTTGGTGACACTGAGTGTGGGTTCATAAATTATAGGGAATTCTCTCCAAAGCTCCCAAACTCATGCAAACTAGCACATCAGATGGTAGGTGGGCCCCATATGAGTTCCCCATGGTACTAGTGAAGTAGAATTAGACTCCTAAACTAGGAAAATGCAATTAGGCTATCGTGATTAAAGAAGGATTAATTAATTAATCCTAACATCAATAACAAGCCATCTCAGACGAGTCCAACTTAGAGTAATAAGAGAACTAAAAGTGATGAAAATGCTAAAAGATTAGATTGATTTTTCATGCAGGAGGCTCTTTGTGAAGAATCTAAGATCTATCAGTATTAGGTTGGAAAATGCAGCTTCTCTAATCATTTTCCAATATTTTTGGAGGTGGTTCAGTTGAACTCTAACTAGGTACTCCCTTGAAATATAATTTGAGTTTGTCAAGTGAACCAACTTTTCATAAGATCGTAAAGAAGGTATGGGTTCCTATTCAAGATTTGGTAGATTGGAGTGTGGGTATTAAGTTTGCAAACTCCCTCTGTTAGCAAAAGGCTCATACTATTTGTTGGAATTGTGAGAAACAATTTAACCATAAAGCCAAGCTTGTTGATATTGAAAGGAGATTAGATGACTTATTCGCTGGTTTTCCTTCAGGTTTTTTATTAGAGTTCGCTAATCAAGAAATTTCCATCCTCTCTTAGTAGAAATATGATATTCTCATAGATTGAGAAGTCAAGTGGTGGTTGAAGAGCATACCACTCTATCTTGAGGATGGGGAATATAATACCAATTTTTTTCATAATTATGCTAAGTACTAGAAAAATATTAATTATATTTGGGAAATGCAGGATGGGGATAGTTGTACGGTGAGGGGTTCTAAAGCCTTATCTAATCTAATCGTTTGTCTCTTCTCGTCATTATAATATGATATGGGCTGCTCAGTTGTACTATATCCTATGAGTCATTAGTAAATATCCCAAGATGGTGTAGAATGATGAGAATGAGGAGTTGTTCAGTCCCATTACGGGGGAGGAGATATCGATTGATGTCAAGCTCTTTTGGAGAGATGAAATTCATGGGCCTAATGAATGGCATATGGAATTCTTTGTGTATTTTTTTGAGGTTCTTAGTAATGATATGCTTAAGGTGGTGTAGGAACCCCGTGTATCTAGAAAATTTTATGGGTCCATCGACTCGACCTTTCTCGCCCTCATTCCCAATGTAATATCCTGATTTTGACCCCGAATTGCATTAAAATGGTATATGATGTAAATATCGTTATTTAATCATGGTGAGGAGCTAAAGGCCAAGGCCACGCCATTGATTTAGAATTTTATGTATTCGCAATTAAAATTGATACCTATGGTTATCGTGCTATCCAGGCACAGTATAAGACGAAACATCATGTAAAATTGCAATTTAATAAAAATACCCACAACTAGCTATGCCAATGCAACAAAAGAGATGGGGGCATGATTTCACAAGGAATAGGGAGGGAAATAATTCAAACCCTTGAGCCAATAGGGTAAAGTTAAATGTCAATGGGAGAACCCATAAAGCTATCAACTACCCATTTTATCTTTTGTGCCCAATCATTATTTCTTCCAGAAGTTGGTTGGGGCAGTTAATGCCTTAGGAATGGAAGAGTATGGCAGTCGAAATTCGTATTGGGGCAAGCCATGATTTTTGGGGAAAACAAATTTTTGCTTGTGGGGCAAGAAAACACCCACAAATTTCTACCCAAACCATTCCTCATTCATGTTATTCATTTCCTCACTCAATTGGAGCAAGATGGGAGTTTCGTTCAAGTTTTTTTGTTGTTTTCCTTCATCCATCCATGGCTGGGAACCCGTTTTTGGACTGCATAGTGGCTGGGAGAAGAGATCCACGATTTTGTGGGTTTAGGGAGGTCGTTTTTTCCCCTGTAATGCCCATGGATGTTTTTTGAAATCATATTTTCTCACCCAGGTTGATTTCCTCATCTGCAATTTCATTTTTGGTTGCCAAACGTTTTTTTCTACATACCCAACATTTGTATTTTGTTGTTGTGTGCATCCTTGTTTTGGTCTGAAAGACTTAGGAGTGGAAGAGACCCATAATTGGCTTGATAAACCTAGTGAAGAGAGGAATCTCACAGAAAGATCAAGAGGGGTTGCCTAATCTCCTATGCACACCCTGAAGAGAACTGGAAGGGAAGGTATGGCCTGAGGGACTGTGTAACAATGAAGGGAATACTTCCTTGTGTTGGGTGTGTAGGTATTGTGGATGCCAAGCTAGATAGATCTTGTGCAAGTGTCCATAGCTCTGTGGTTGAGCTCACTAGCCTATAAATTCTACCTTTCCATTGCCTTAACAGCCTAATAAACCCAACTGTAGATTCACTTGGGTGAGTTTTGATATGTTTTGGCTATGTGTTAGACTGATGTTCCCTAGTTCCTTGTGGAAATCATTCGCAGCTCGGGGGTGGCATTGGTGTTAAGAGATTGATGAGCACACTGGCCTATGGTTGGGTGGAACATTGCAGCCACATAGCTAGTTGCGGGACATCTTACTTCCAAGATAAGTATTCTCTGTGTATTTAATTTATGCAACTGTATTTGTTTAAGAATTATTATGAACATATGAATGTGTTGAATGAGGTTTTATTCCATTGTATATTCATGTATTATGCATCTGTACATGTATGTTTTATATCAATGCTTGATTGTTTATGTTCATGGGGCTAGATCCCCGGTTATGATGGCTAGCAACGTAGTTAGTCGTGTCCTCTCCTTGGCGAGAGTGAGAGGGGAGGGGACGTGATAGTGTGGTATCAGATAACTGGTTGCAACATTGAGCCTAAATGGGCCAGGATGAACATTTGACGGAGGTTAGATTACCCCCTATTGAGCAGAAAAAAGAAAGGATTTTTTTCTAAGTATTTTGAAGCTTGCATGTTGACAAGATTTGTTGAGTTCACTAATGTGTGTCGGAAAACTTTGGCGAGTTTGCCGACACATCGGAAGAAACTGGTGAGTTTGTTGACAAAGGGATAAAATTTTGCAAAATTTCTGTAAGTGTTTGAAAATTTTCCATGTTGGAAAGACTCAGCGAGTTTTGCAGATATATCGACTGAGTTGGTTGAGTTTCGTCGATACATCTCGATAAGAATTGCTGAGATTGCCGTGAAAAAAGAATTTTTGTAAGTGATTTTTGAAAATTTGCATGTCGACAAAAGTTGGGGAGTTTCATCGATGCATGTCGAAAAAACTCGGTGAGTTTTGCCAATGCATCGGCAAGTTAAGAGGAGTTTTGCCAACACCTGTCAGAAGAAAAGGCTAAGTTTCGCCAACGACAGAGAAAGAAAGAATTTTTTTCAAAAGATTTCTAAGTATCTGCATGTCGACAAACCTTAGCGATTTTTTTCGATACGTCGGCAAGTTAAGATGAGTTTTCCAACACATGTCAGAAGAAACTGGTGAGTTTCACTGATGATAGTGAAAAGGAAGAAAAAATTTCAATTTTTTTCTAAGTATTGAAATTTCCATGTCGACAGAGAAAGCTGAGTTTTATCGATATGTCAGATAAACTCAACGAATTTTATCGACACGTCAGAAGAGAAAGTTGAGTTTCGCCGATATGTCGGATAAACTCAACGAGTTTTGTCGACATGTTGAAAGAAAAAGTTGAGTTCTGCCGACACGTCGGAAGGAAAAGTTGAGTTTTGTCTATCGACGCAAGAAGGCGAGTTTTGCCAATATGTCGGAAGAAAAATGTGAGTTGTGCTGACATGTTGGAGAAAATCGACGAGTTCGTCGATCGCAAGAAAAAGCTGCGCTCGCCGAAATAGATAATTTCAGCAGGTTTTCAGTGGGATTTGCAGGTGCTAGAAAGTTGAAAAATGGCGGTGAACTTATGCGCCAGATTGCGTGAAATCGAAAGATTTACAAAAAAAAAAAGCGAGGACGTTGCCCNAAGGGGGCAAGCCCCCTTGACCCCCATTGTCCCCCTGTGACAATCGTTGAATATGAAAAAAGTCTATGTTTTGACAAGTTGTCAATATAGGATTTTTCCCAATGCTTGCAAGTGATTTATAAAATTATGAGATTATCATGCAGATAACAATTGTGTTTATGCACACATTTTGCAGAGTCTTAGTCACATCAAAGGCAATAGTCCATATAGCGCAGTTTGGAAAATTCGATCTTGGTTGGGCCAAGAAGATCAACATCATGAATGATGCACAGGATCCCTATGAACCTGAGATAGATTCCATGGGAGAGAACATACATGTTGAGAATGCTCAAACAAAATCCAATAGGAGAAGAAATCAAGAGATTCCCCTAGATATTGCAGCCACCATGAGGAGCCTAAGGGTGGAGTTGAAAAGCTACATAGAAGATAATGAAAGGATGATTAAAGCTCATGAAGAACAAAATCAGTTGAATGCAACCATGTAACAAAGTTTGATAGACATCCAAAGGTAGATAAACTCTGGGCATTAGGCATCAAATTCGGAAGGGAGTAGGAGTAGCTCAAGGAGAAATTCCTGCAATAGGTCGAATAGTTTAAGAAGAGTTTTTAGAGTTAAAACATATACTCCAGAAATATCTTCTAGTGGATCATCCGACTCTAAAGAATCCATTGGGGCTTCAAGCTCTTCATCTCACATGAGTAAGAGGAAGAGGCATTATCAGAACAACTCACATGGGAAATTTAAGAAGGAAAAGCCTCCTAGATTTGATAGTCAGGTAAAATATGGTCAAGGAGTTGAAGCTTGGCTTCTTGGGATGAGAAAGTATTTCCAAGTCCAAGACTACTATGGAAATATGAAGGCAGGGGTATCCATCTTCAACTTAAAATGGAAGAGCATCTATATGGTGGGAGCACCTCAGGCAAGTGAAGAAGATCAATGAAAGAAGAATTGTGTGTAAGTAGTTCAAGAAATATTTCAATCATAAGGACCTCTCTGATAGGTACTATGATGATAAGATTAAAGAGTTCCAAGAGTTGAAATTGGGACAATTGACCATGGAAGAATATGCAAACAAATTCTTGGAATTGCTGAGGTATGTCAGGTATATTCGAGATGATACGGTGAAAATTCAGCGTTTTCTATGTGGGATACCTCATTCATATAAAGATAGGATTGAGTTTGATGAACCTCGAACTCTAGACGAGGAAATAAGGAAGGTCAAGTATTTCTATGATCAAAATAAAAGCAAATCTGATTTCCATAAGACATTGAAGGACAAGAGGAATGAGAAGTTTAACCAAATGATGAAAGGTTTCAAACCCTCTAACTTCTGAAATCAGCAAAGGTAGCCATCACAAGTTGTGACTAGGCCAGCCAGAATGATGGGAGATAAGCCAAGAGATCCAAAGGATCCAAGAGAACCACTTCAATGTCAGGGATGTGGAGGAGATCGTATGCTTAGGAACTGTCCGCAAAGAAATGTGAATGCAAGTAAAGTTCACAACATCCAAGGAGTTGAAATTATGGGTCAAGTGGTGAGGACCATCCCTAGAATCTATGCAGCACTAGAGGACCGCCAAGCAGATAATCAATCAACTATGGTTGAAGTTGAAGGTAAGATTGCTAAGCAATCTGTTTCTATTTTCACTGACCCTAGATCTACTCACAGTTATATCACATCTAGAATTGTTGAGATTTGTGCTTTCGAGAAATTAAAGCATAGAAAAGCATGGTTAATTCAACTAACCACTGGAACCAAGAGAAAAGTGAGCGAAATTGTAGAGAAATGTCCATTAGATATGGATGGGATATTCACTTATGTAAACCTGAATATTCTGCCACTTGGTTCCTATGATGCTCTCATTGGAATGGACTGATTAAAAGCACACAAGGTTAAGCTTGACTACTACAACAAGACATTTGAATGCATGGATGAAGAAGGAAACCTAAGGGTTGTAAGAGGCATTCCAAAGGTAATTTTTGTTAGGCAGGTTTCAACAATGCAGTTGAAGAAGTTCTATATGAAAGGTTGTAAATTGTATGCAGCCCATGTTTTGGAGGAAACGAAAAATGAAACTCCTAGGTTGGAGGACTGTCATGTATTGCAAGAATTCAGGGATGTTGTTCCTGATGAGATTCCAATACTTCCTCCAAAGAGAGACATTGATCTTGTGCCGTGAGCCGCACCAATGTCTAAGACACCCTACATGATGAGCACACCAGAATTGCTAGAGCTGAAAATGCAGTTACAAGAGTTGCTGGAAAATAAATATATCAGGCCGAGTGTGTCCCCATGAGGAGCACTAGTTCTATTTGTGAAAAAGGAAGATTGGACACTCATGTTATGTATTGACTACAAGTAGTTAAACAAAGTTACCATGAAGAATAAATACCCATTACCTTGAATTGATGAAATTTTTATCAAATGAGATGAGCAAAGGTATTTTCAAATATTGACTTGAGGTCTGGTTACCATCAGGTAAGATTCAAAGAGGAAGTATTCATAAGACAACCTTTAGAACAAGGTACGGGCACTATGAGTTTGTGGTGGTACCATTTGGTCTCACAAATGCACCATCTACATTCATGTGTCTCATGAATAGTGTTTTCAGCAAGTATCTGGACAAGTTTGTTCTTGTCTTCCTAGATGACATTCTTATTTATTCTAAGAATGAAGAAGAGCATGAAGAACATTTGAGAATAACATTGCAATTGCTAAGGGAACATAAGTTGTATGCAAAGTTGAGAAAATGTGACTTTTATAAAGATCAAATTCATTATTTGGGTCACATTATCTTGGGCGAAGGAATATCTGTGGACCCTGAGAAGATTGAGGCCATTATGAATTGGCCAACTCCAAGAAATGTGACAGATGTGATATCCTTTATGGGACTTGTCGGGTACTACAGGAGGTTCATTAAAGGATTCTCCAAGGTCACACATTCAATCACTTCTTTGTAAAGGAAGGGGATAAAGTTTGAATGGACACCAAGATGTGAGGAAAACTTCCAATGGTTGAAGAATCTTCTTACGAGTGCATCAATTTTGAAAATTGCAGACCCAAAAAAAGACTTTGTGGTGTGTACCGATGCATGCAATCAAGTAATTGGAGGAGTTATTATGCAAGACAACCACATGGTATGCTATGAGTCAAGAAAGTTGAAGGAGCATGAGAAGAACTATGCCACTCATGATTTAGAACTTGTATCCATAGTACATGCTCTAAATATGTGGAGGCATTACTTAATGGGAAGGAAATTTGAGCTAAGGACAGACCATTGTGGTCTGAAATACTTGTTTGATTAGCCTACTTTAAATGCTAGGAAATCTAGATGGTGGGAATTTTTGCGTGAATTTGATTTTGAAATCAAACATATAAAATGAAAAGAAAACAAGGTGGTTGATGCACTCAGCAGGAAGGTACATGAAATGCATGTGGCATCTCTTAGTACTTTCCAACCAGATTTGAGGCAGTAGATTATTAACCTTATTGTCGAGGATGAAGTGTACGTGCAGATAAAGGGCAAGTTGCAGCAGCAACACTTTGAAAGGAAGTATGAAGGATATCAATTGGAAGGAGACAAAATTCTTACTTATAAGAATAGAGTTTATATTCCAAATGCGGCAGGGTTGCAGAGGATTGTTATGGATGAAATCCATCAAGCTCCATATTTTGGTCACCCAGGATATCAAAAAACAATTGCTACAACCAGAAAGAAGTATTTTTGGTCGGGAATGAAAAAGGACATTGTTAAGTATATTTCTAAGTGCATGAAATGTCAGTAAGTGAAGGTTGAACACCAACACCTAGTAGGTTTATTGCATCCTTTTCCAATCCCAGATTGGAAATGGGAAGTCATTCTATGGATTTTATTATAGGATTTCCAATGACTATGAGACAACATGATTCCATCATGGTTGTGGTGGAAAAGTTAACAAAGGCATCACACTTTATACTGGTCAAGTCCACATATAAAGCTGATGCCATTGCAAAGATTTCATGAAGGAAATCTTCAGATTGCATGGATTTCCCAAGGCTATAATTTTTGACAGGGGTACCAAGTTTATTTCCAATTTTTGGAAGGGTCTTTTTGTAGATTTGGGTACAAAGCTAAGCGTTAGCACCGCCTACCATCCTCAAACCGATGGACAAACAGAGGGAGTAAATCAGGTGCTTGAAGACATGCTTCGCATGTATGTAATGGACAAATCATCTAAGTGGGAGGATTATTTACACTTGGTAGAGTTTGCATATAATAACGGGCAGCAAGCATCATTGGGAATGAGTCCATATGAGGCTTTATATGGAATAAGGTGTAAAACACCAGTGACTTGGGATAACCCAGTGAATAGAATTGTGCTTGGTCCATAATTTCTTAAGGAAATGGAACAAGAGGTTGCAAAGATCAGACAAAAATTGAAAGCAACCCAAGATAGACAGAAGAGCTCTGCAGATAAGCATAGAGTGCATAGGG
Source organism: Pseudotsuga menziesii (assembly GCA_001517045.1). Lineage (NCBI taxonomy): Eukaryota > Viridiplantae > Streptophyta > Pinopsida > Pinales > Pinaceae > Pseudotsuga > Pseudotsuga menziesii. The sequence continues at coordinate 84,529 of LPNX010771527.1, forward strand.
AGTTCAGTGTTGGGGATCATGTTTATCTTAGAGTGAGGCCAAGGAAGAGTTCCTTGAAGCTTAGGACTTGTGCCAAGCTACCTAGATATTGTGGGCCATTTGAAGTGCTTGAAAGAATAAGGCTAGTTTCATATAGACCTGCATTTCCTACTAGCACTAGAGCCCATCTCTTTTCTTAAGAAATATTTACATGATCCCAACCATCTGATCAATTGGGATGTGATCCAGGTGGAACCCGAGGGAGAGTTCCAAACTGAGCCATTGTGCATCCTAGACAAGAATGTAATAGTCGTCCAGAATTGAGTTGTTGGATAGGTAAAGGTGAAATGGAAGCACTACGGTCCCGATGAGGCTACATGGGAGCTGGATGATGCCATGAGAGTGGCACATACATTTTTGTTCAATTTTGAAGAGCACCGAGGACAGTGCTAATGTAAGGGGGAGGGGAATACAATATCTCGATTTTGACCCCAAATTGCATTAAAATTGTATATGATGTAAATATCGTTATTTAATCACAGTGAGGAGCTAAAGGCTAAGGCCCCGCCATCGATTTAGTGTTTTATGTATCGACAATTAAAATTGATACCTATGGTTATCGTGCTAGCCAGGCATAGTATAAGATGAGACATAATGTAAAAATGCAATTTAATAAAAATAACCACAACTAGCTATGTCAACGCAACAAAAGAGATGGGGGCATGATTTCAAAGGGAATAGGGAGGGAAATAATTCAAACCCTTGAGCCAAAAGGGTAAAGCCAAATGTTAATGGGAGAACCCATAAAACTGTCAACTACCCATTTTGTCTTTTGTACCCAATCATTTATTTCTTCCAGAAGTTGGTTGGGGTAGTTAATGCCTTGGGAATGGAATAATATGGCAGTCAAAATTCGTATTGGGGCAAGCCACGATTTTTGGGGAAAACGAATTTTTGCTTGTGGGGCAAGAAAACACCCACAAATGTCTGCCCAAACCATTCCTCATTCATGTTCTTCATTTCCTCACGTAGTTGGAGCAAGCTGGGAGTTTCCTTCACATTTTTATGTTGTTTTCCTTCATCCATCCATGGCTGGGAACCCGTTTTTGGAATGCATAGTGGCTAGGAGAAGAGATCCACGATTTTATGGGTTTAGGGAGGTCGTTTTTGCCCCTGTAATGCCCATGGACGTTTTCTGAAATCATATTTGCTCACCCAGGGTTTATTTCCCCATCTGCAATTTCGTTTTTGGTTGCCAAACGTTTTTTTTCTACATACCCAACATTTGTATTTTGTTGCTGTGTGTATCCATTTTTTGGTCCGAAAGACTTAGGAGTGGAAGAGGCTCAAAATTGGCTTGATAAACCTAGTGAAGAGAGGAACCTCATAGAAAGATCAAGAGGAGATGGCTAATCTTCTATGCACACCTTGAAGAGCACTGGAAGGGAAGGTATGGCCTGAGGGACTGTGTAGCAGTGAAGGGAATACTTCCTTATATTGGATGTGTAGGTATTATGGACGCCAAGCTAGATAGATCTTGTGCAAGTGTCCATAGCTTTGTGGTTGAGCTCACTAGCTTAGAAATTCTACCTTTCCACTGCCTTAGCAGCCTGATAAACCCAACTGTAGATTGGCTTGGCCGAGTTTTTATCTGTTTTGGCTATGTGTGAGCCTGTTGTTCCCTAGTTCCTTGTGTAAATAATGCCCAACTCAAGGGTGGCAGTGGTGTTGAGAGATTGATGAGCACATTGGACTATGGTTGGGTGGAACGTTGCAGCGACATAGCTAGTTGCAGGACAATATGTTCAAGATAAGTATTCTCTGTGTATTTCATTTCTGCAACTGTATTTGTTTAAGAATTATTATGAACATATGAATGTGTTGAATGAGGTTTGCTTCCGCTGTATATTCATGTATTATGCATCTGTACATGTATGTTTTATTTCAATGGATTATTGTTTATGTTCATGGGGATAGATCCTCGGTTATGATGTTAGAGCAGCAGTAGAGTCAGGTCCTCTCCATCGGCAAGATGAGGGGAGGGGGCGTGACACCCACGTGTGACGAGTTAGATACTTTTGATGACTTTAGGCCCATTTCCCTATGTAATGGTGTTTACAAATTTGTGGCTAACATTGTTGTTGTCGAGATCAAGTTAATTCTATCTCAAACTATCTCCAGGGAACAATTTGGTTTTCTTCAAGGTCGTTCAATTCATAAAGTTGTGGGTTCGACTCAGAAGGGTCTACATTCTGTAAAATTGCAAAAAGAAAGGGAGGGGCTCATAAATTTTGATCTTTCAAGAACATATGACAAGGCTTCATGGCTATTCATCCATCTGATATTGTTACGTATTGGATTTAATATGGAGATGACTAATTGGATCATGGGCTGTGTGAAGTCATTTTCGTTTGCCATTCTAATAAATGGGATGCTTTCTTCAAGTCCTCCAAATGGCTTAGGAAAGGATGTCCCAAGTTACCTCACCTTTTCCTTTTTATTGTAGAAGGATTGAGTAGACTCCTCCACGAAGAATGTTGTTGTAAAATACTTGTTGGTGTTTGTTTCAATAGAAGGGAAGTCCCGAACCATCTCCTGTTTGTAGATGACATCCTTTTTTTTTGCCTATAGTCGAGTGTCAAAGGCTTAGAATGGTGATTGAACCCTTCTGTCAAGCCATAGGTGTGGAAATCAATGTTAGGAAATCCTCTATTGTTGCAGGTTCATTTAGGTTCTCGACCTTCCTACCAAATATTTATTCCCTTTGAGGTAGCAAGTTTTGAGGAGGGAATTAAATACTTAGGACCCTCCCTCAAGCCAAACAAAGATGGCAAGTTGGAATAACTTCGGCTGGTTACCAAAATTGAGGCTAGGATAAATATGTGGTGCAAAAAATGGATTTCTAAAGGTGGCAAACTTGTTCTAATCAAACTAGTTTTGGAGGCAATTCTGTATACTTGTACTTGATGGCCCATATCCCTAAAGAAAATATGGATCATATTAGGAAATTGTGTTTTAACTTCTTATGGTGGGGACAAAGTGAGTATCACAGTTTTCAATTGGTAAAAAGGAAGCATATTGTTGCCCCCAAATCATGCAGAGGTTGGGGCCTAAAAATCATTTTAATTTTAATCATGTTTTTAATACAAAACCTTTGAGGATTTTTTTTTGCCTTGTGAAGGTTTGTGGAAATCCATTTTGGTGGCCTAGTCTATTTCCTTATGGCACAAGCATTGACTGGATCAGATTTTGTTCTAAACCTATTGCTCGAGTTTCCAATCACTGGAAATCTATGACCAAATCCTTCCTTGTGATTAAGAGTTTTCTTGCCTGGAGTGTTGGTAGTGGAAAATCTGTGCAGTTTGATTATGATTCCCTTATTGAAAATTAATAAATCAACAACTTCGATGTGTAGTCCTGAATAATTAATAATAGGAAATGGGGATCTTTTAATGCAGTTACAAAAATGTAAAACAACCTTAATTTTTTTTGAAAAACCTTTTAACAATCACAATAATGTCAACGCCTTTCATTCATTGCAGAGAGTTTAAAGAAATATCTAACATGATTGTAATAACTAAAAATGATATAAAAAATAATATCTAAATTATTACAAAATATTATTTAATGATTTTTTAAATAATTACAAAATATTATTTATATTTTTTATTTTATAAGAAAAAAAGAATATGAAAATGAATTTATAAACAAGAGCAGCTAGTTGCAATGTCCATGATAAGAATGAAATAACTTGACTTTATTGCAATTGCCAACTTGACAAGAATGCAGTAGCCACAACACAAATCAGAGAATTCAGTTCTTGAGTAAACTAGCAATGCCATGGTTTTATCGGTAAAGTTGGAGATTTGCAAAAATTGCATAGAGCTAATGAGCAACCATGTGATCACCTGATTATGAATTGGATATTTTTCTGAACTTTTAGTGGAAGAGGCATTCAGATAATGCAAAAATCTAGCTTAAGTGTTTGGTTGGATCTCTTCTTGTATAATATGAGAATAAATCCTTATGAGTGGCATTAAAAAGAATCGTTGAGCCATAGTTCATCTTTTGAAACAACCAGATGGAAGTGAAATTTCATTATGGAAGTGGCTAGGTTTAAGTCCACCAATGGAGGAAGAGTCAGGTGCATGCATTTCTTGTTGAGATGTAGTCCTCGGTATGCTCCTCCAGTTAGGGATTATAAACCCTCCTCCTAGAATTTGTGATATCATGATGGATCATTTGAGAATCCCAGCTTGCAAGATGACAATTCCCATGAGTCTGGAAGGTTCTGGGTTGTGTTCAATGAGAGCATTCATGTTTCTCTTTTCGTAGGGCGAAGAGACAGTGATAAAGTTGCTTGCATTATCAATAAGTATGGCTTCGATTATGTTGATGGACTGGCATACCGAGCGCTTGCTTATGATTATTTGCAATTTTCTCCCTCATATCCGTTTGTATTAAAGATCGGAGCGTGGTTTGCATTGATGTTGGTGGATGCTCAAGATGGCAACATGGATGCCTTTGGTATTGAAGTGAACCTTTTTTTTATGTTCCAAACTCCGATAATATAGCTAGCTTGCATTTCTCTACGACAATTGTTAGTTGTTGGTCAATACATCCATGCTTCTTTTGTTTCTTGATGCAGGTGTAGATTACTATAGGAATGCATGAGCCTGTGTCTGAGGAAGCCTCCACCTCTTGGAAATCTAGTCACGTTTCCCTTGGTGCAATGTGGCAAATGTCCCTCCTTTTACTTTTTCAGAAATTCAAACTAGATTCTTGATAATGAAATCTAAGTAGCTTTCATTTTTTTCATTGAAACATCATAAGAACAACCTATAACAAACATACTAAAAACAAGTGAAATAGCAGCAAGGCTGCTTATACCTGCCTCTTAGAAATATTTTATTGTGATATTGTATATAGTTTAAAGCTAAAAGTTAAAGAAATTATGAAACATTCAAACTTGAAACAATGTATTACTTGTTGCCATGGTACTTATATTTCTATGTGAGATGTCACTCTATTTTAACTTCTATCTTTTTGCAATGCATACCACAGATATTTTGTAGTGAAAAAATAAATAATTATATGAAAATTCGGTCCAGGATAACTTCAATTCATAAGGTAAACATGATACATACATTATGAGATATGTATTGACATATATATTTTCTTTTACGTTGTATATATTTTAGCTAGTCCCTACTCCAAAATAATGTTTATAATTTGTATAATTGGTTATAAATTTTGTTTTTTAAATTATT